>JAKSZU010000005.1:92371385-92528885 GCA_026018925.1 Tupaia tana
ACTTTTCTGGTAATTCTGTCATCTCTCAGAGTGGGTTTTCATTTCTTGGGTTTTTTTTTTTTTTTTTTTTTTTTTGTAGCTTTCAAGGCTTAATGGCTTATACTAAAAAGCACTTATCCTGCTATAGGCTAGCATGTTTCATTGGCTACATTCACCGTGGCAGATGAGTTATGGCAGATTGTTTAATATATATATTTTTCTTTTTTCCTATAGATGGTCTCTCATCTGTTTTGACAGTTAAAAAGGATGGGGGGTTATTGAGCGTCTAGTTTCTCAGCTGCTCAGCTGTATTTTGTGAGCTATAGATCAGCAAAATTACCCAGCTCTCTTACAGAAGGTGTTCTGTTGCCAGATGGTACTCTGCAGGAAACAACTTCTTAGTTATCTTAAATCAGGATTTATAGTAAAATAGAATAACACTTAGATATGGAAGACTTAGATTTCTCTGAAAATCTTTGAGTCTCAAATATCTCTCCTTTCTCTCTGTCTTCATTGTTTCCTATTCAATTAAGCTGATAACAAAATGTCTACAATGCTATTCAATAACCGAGAGGCACATTCTTAACCATTTTCATTGTGCTGCCTGCTCTGAAACCAGATTGAAAGGTTCAGCTCTCATTGCACCATTAGCCCAGCAACTGCAGCCAATCGTTACCAATGATTTTTGGTCCCCCTAATTGTTTTTTACTTTATTGAGCTTATTCAGAAATAATGAAACTCCATCTTTCCTTTTCTTAAAAGATATTTGCACAAAGTGTAGCTGCTGTTTCTTCTATAAACTCATCAGCCTTGCCTTAAGGAGTCTCCTTAACTATTGATTTTCTAGTCTAGCTAATAGATCTCCTAATTTGCAGAAATACCCCAGTGTAAGATTTTAACAATTCGAAAATTAAGAAAGGAAGTCCCAGGAGACCCTTGGCTTGTGCACTTGGTGATTGCTCAGCATCACACTCTTCCTGGAAGGAGTGGAACTACATAGCTGGGGAGAGAAAAAAAGGTTCATCTGAGGGGAATCCCAAAGTTTGTGGAGAAATGAAATTGAAGTGCCAGTTCCTTTCAGTGCAGACATTTTGGAAATCCATACATAGTTTTTTCATTATATACATTTTTCACAAACAGTTTGGAGATCTCTTGGACCTGGGCGGTGCTTGATTCTTTTCCAGTATTGCTCATGTTTCTAAGGAATGTCTTCTCACCTGGGTTGAAAATGGCACTTTTCAACAACATACCAAAAATTGCTCACATAAAGTGTCTCGATGGTTACTTTAAGTCCACATCCACAGAACAGAAAAGACTACGATTCAAGTTTTACAAAACCTTTTGGGAGGATCTATATGATTTGTTGGTGTATTCTTCCATAGCTTCATTTTTTTTTTTTTAAATTTAAGCCTGCATATTTTAAACAAATGTTAACTCGTTTTTAGCCACACATGTTGGTGCTGCAGTGATATGATATTCATTCATGCTGGAGCCACATGGGAAGGCCCCAGGTTTGAGTCCCAAGGTCTCCCTGTACATGCTGATTGTGTGAACATATGTGCCCATGACGCTGGCTGGCTGAGAGGGAAAGGGGGGATGAATTGCAGTGTGAGGAACCTGCTGAGGGTGCCTGTCTTTCTGTCTGTCTCGCTCTCACAGAAGAAATGAATAAATAAGCTTTAAACAGTTAACTGGTTTCTGTAATATCGAAATTCTCAACCTGTCGTTATAACAGAATTTTCTCGGAGTTTAGATTAAGCTTCCCTGGTGTTGCCATATCACTTAGTAAAAATTAAAACTGTGTTATAACTTCGTGACCCACTTGAGTACCAAGTATTTCAGTAATACAACATGCAGTTTCGACATCTTTTAGAATGCATGTGAATAATTTTGAAGCTTGAAAATATATCGAGGAAGAGAGAAAGCAGATGTATGAAAAAGTACCTAGCCCTCATCGCTCCCCTATTCTGTCAATCTGTAGATTCACTAAATTTTCTGCCTAGGATTTACCATGTTCTTTCTTGCTTTATGATTATCAGTGCATGCCATTGTCCTTGGGGAATGCCTTGCGAGACCCCCGATGAACTGCCACCCATGGAAATGACTCACCTCCATCTCTCTCCACTCTCTCCTCGTTAACCTAGATTCCATTTTTATTTTCGTCATCTCCAGTTTCCAACCCACATGTTTATTATGGTCTGCCCATCCTCTAACTTTTTCCAACACTGAAATTGCTCCTGCAATAGCCCTTTCTAATACACCTATCAAATTCCCTCTCTACCTGTGATTTGATTTGAAATATTGAAAATATTGATTTATCTTTTGTATCCTAATGGCATTTTATGCATGTAACTATCCGAGAGCTCTTTGAATTTGGTCATCAGTGTGCGATGTACATGCATGTGTTCCACATCGGACCAAGAGTTCCTGTAGGAAGGGTCTCTGCCTTACTCATTTTTTAATTCCTTGTATCTGGTTAGTGCATCACACTTAGAGAGTATCCAATATATGCTTATAGAAGCAACTGGGTGGAAATAAACCTTGACAATTGCCTGGTTATTGCCTTCATCGTTTTGTTAGAAAAAAAGCAATGTTACTTAATTAATGTGGCTGTCACCTTAATGTCATCATTAACCCCTGACTCTTGTTACTGGTTTCTTTTTATCTGTATATAATTAAAATAAGAAAGTTAATAAAACATGTATTATTTGTGTAGTGCTTTCTATTTGCAGCATAATTTTACCTTCTTGATTTTTTTTTTTTTTTTAAGTTTTTGATATAGGGCACATGCACTTGCTGGAGACACAGATAGAGAGAGAGGGAAAGTGAGAAATCATGCCCTAGGAGGTTTGGCCAGAATCCCTTTTCCTCCATTCTCCTCTTGGAACTTTGGACGTGCATGCACACACACCCAGTATGATTTTCAAGACATAGAGTCTGGGACTTGAACTGTGAAGTGGTCCATATGGGATCCAACTGCTTTAACCTCCATGCCATCTGCTGGCCTCTCTTCTTCTAGTTGGGGAGGCTGATAGAGCCAGATTATTTCTCCCATTTTGTGGACGGAGGACAAGAGGCTCAGGAGACTCAAACGAATCATAGGCAGAAGGCAAGCACTGAAGAACACTGACCTGTTCAACTTCTACTCTAACTTTTCCTGGGCCATTCAGTCATCCCCAGAATTCAGACTGTGACTCTGCTCTTGTTTCCCCATGTGACACTAGGCAATTTCAGATGTTTTATTGGAAAACTGTAACTTTACTTATTTTCCTAGCTGAAAAAAATAAGAGTCGTATATTCAACTTTCCCTGGAAAATAAATGCTGAGTTAATTTCTCCTGGATGGTTTTGGAAGAAGAAGCTCAACCTTTAGATTCACTTTATGTCTCAAGAGTGCAAATTGAGATGGAGGTGAACTTGACACCTGATACTGGCATTTGCTCATTTCCAGACCTAAACACACAATGAAAAAGGTAATTTAAAGTTGTTAATTTATTTTTCGTTCCATCTAAACATCCCTAATATTAAAAAAAAATTGAAATCCAAATTTCTTCAGAATCTGAAATGCTCTAAAATGTGAAACTTTGTGAGCCTCAATATGATGCCGTAAGCGGAAAATTCCACACCTGACATTACGTGATAGGTCACAGTCAAAAGACTGTGGTACAAAAATATTGCAGTAGATCACTTTTATGATCTGTGTATAAGGCGTATAGGAAACAAAAATAAATTCTGTGTCTAGACTTGGGTCTCATCCCCACAATATCTCATTACGTATATGCAAATACTAAAATGTTGGAAAAAATTATGAAATTCAAAACATTTCTGGTCAAAAGCATTTTGACTCAGGGTGTTCAACTTGTAATAAAATGTGATATATGTTTATTATAGAAATTTTAGAAAACTGAGAAAACTATAAAGAAAAATAAATAAGCTCTATTATCCATCAATAGTAATCCACTGTTGACATTTCAATAGCACAACTGTAAGCTCTGGAATCAATATGAATGAAATGCCACTTACTAGTTTAAAGACAGTGAGAAAATTGTCTTTCTGAATCTAAGGTTACTTATTTATTAAGTAGGAACAATAACATTGTTTACATAAGAAGGTTCTTGTGAGCTTTAAGTAAATGAATAACATAAGGCATTAAGAATTTACCTGATCACATTGTAGGTATTCCTTAAATTTAACTGTTCATATTCTTTTATCAGGAGTCTTTTTTTTTTTTCTAATGTGTATCCTTTTAAAAGTTTAAAAAATATACTCACATGTATAACTTTTTATCCCATCTTTTCTACTTAACATTATGTCATACTTAATTTTTCACATACTTAAGTATTCCTTTGGAATGTGAATTTAATAGTTGCCATAATTTCTTTCTATCATAATTGATCTAACTAATCCCTCATTATTTGTTTCTAACTTTTGACTAACGTAAATTATACTTCGATGAACAATTATGTGTGTATGTAATATATGTATCTAATATACATATCACATATGTATTGGGTCATCGGGAAAGTCGTGACATATTTTTCTATGATTTTCTATGCAAAAAGGCATCATGCCTTTCCCAGTGACCCCCCCACTCCCCAAATACACACACACATATACACACACACATGGGCAGGCCAGATGATTTCCTTGGTCTATATTCCTAAAAGAAATACTGGATCGAACTGTATAAGTATCTTAAGATTTTAATTTGTTCACCCTTTTAAAAGCATCTTATTGAAGTATAATTCACATACCATACAATTTAGGCATTTATATTAAATTTTTTTATGTTTATTTCTTCCATGAGTGAGAGAGAGAGAGAGAGAGTCAGGGGTGGGGAGAGAGAAACTGAGAGAGAGGCACCCCAGCATTGTCTTCACACAGGTGTCCTTGCCTAGTCCCAGCTGGCCTGGACCATGAGCATGTGGGAGTACACCTGGTGTGCTGGGGACATCCTGGGGTGCAGACCCAGGACGTTTCCCATGTGGGTCCAGTGGCATTACCATTGCACTACCTCCTGGCTTTTGGTTCACCCACTTAAAGTGTACGCTCATGCCAGCATTTTACATTTCCACGAGCAATGTACAAAGTTTCTCACTTCTCCACATCTTTGGCAGCATTTTTCCCTCACCTTTTTGCATAACCATCTAGTAAGCGTGAACTAATATCTTGTGCTTTTTAAAAAATTAAATCTCCTTAGCAATGAATAATATGGAATACCTTTACAAGTACTTATTTATCCTTTGGATATCTTTGGAGAATTATCCATACAGGTCCTCTACCCATTATTTAAATTAGCATTTTTTTTAATCTTCTTGTTATTTACCTTTCAAGAATTTAACGTCTAAATGTATGTTTGTAAATATTTACCATGGAGGATATGTTTTAATTTGCTTATGTATATATTTTTTTGGTTTGTTTGTTTTACTTGTCAGAGGTCACATACTCTTGTCAGAGAGAAAAAGAGAGAGGAAGCATCCCCCCGTGGACCTCGGCTGTGCTGCATCTCTTTCCTCCATTTCTCCATCTCATCAGGATTTGGGGCACACATGCACATGCAACGTGCACATGTGTGTGTTTTACAAGCTGCCAGGCAGGATGAACAGTGTTCAGGCATGGGAGATCATGTTTCCAACACTCAACGTGTAACTACTGTGTCGTGGGGCTAGTGTTGTATTTGTAGTCTTTTTTGATAGTGAGCAGAAGGTTCATTAGAGTCCATTACACAAGAAAATGAGTACTTACCGTATGCCAAGCCCTTTGCTGAGTTGCAGGGCACAAGCCTTATGTCAGCTTTTAAGGTGACCACAGCCTAGCAAGTGTCTGGTTTATTTCTTTTGTTAGCTAGATATGTTTGTGTTTTTTCTTTTCTTCTCTTTAAATCATTTTCTTTCTCCCTGCTCTAAAGGTATTTCTTTACCCACAAGTCCTCCTTCGCTTGGAAGCATGATCTTTGCCAAGTATAATTATATAGTATTTTGTGACCCTGTACAGAGTGTGAAATGTATATTCTTAGCACAACTGACAGCATTCCTAACACTGTGAGATGCTGCTAAAGTATCTGAAAAGGATTATAGGAAGCCGAGGGTTTTAATACATTGGATTCACTGTTGATTCTGTCAATAGTAAATTTGTTCTGGGTTTCCTTCTGGCTTGCTCTGTGCCAATCCCCATTTCAGCTCTTTAAAACTACATTGAGGCAATAGATTTTCAATACGCCTTGAATCAGTCCCAAAACACAGCAGAACGTAGAGTGATATTGAAATAATACAACCAGAGGGAAAGGTAGCATATTAATAGAACCACCCACAAGAAAGAACAAGTCTACTGAAGCAAAAACATGGATGTTCCTTTTACTTTTAAACATTTCATCTGTGGTCTCTCCCATTAAGCTTCGTTCACAAGGTTTTCAGACAAAAGAATCAAATTTGGATCTGGGCTGGGCTAGATCTTTCCCTAGGAAAGCATGTCTACTCAGAAGGAGAAACAGTGATTCCAGAAGTGGTTCACTTTGTTTCATATTCTGCAAATTCTATCTGGCTTTTTGTAAATGACCTGTACACTATATCTATTTCCTTTCCCATTGTCATTCAGCTGTGGTAAGGCAGGAGCATTGAAGGCAAAAGTAGTTGGAGTGGTTCCCACAGTGTTCAGAGTGAGGTTCAGCTTAGGGAATGACACCCCTTTCCCTAAGACAATCTCCCCATGAGCTCAGAGTTTGTTCTCAGCAGCATATTAGGTAAGGAGTTAGGCCTGCACACAGGTGTACGTAATGTGTGAGCTATTCAATAATTATGGCAGCTAAGGTGGATTGAGCTCTCACTATCATTGTCTTTTTTTTTTTTAAAGAGATTTTTGCCTTAGGGGGCCTGTACTCACCAGGAAGACACAGAGAGACAGATAGTGAGAGAGGAAGTGAGAAATCACCCTCCAGGGGGGATGGCCACACTGCAATCTCTCCTCCTCCATTCTCCTCCTGGGATTTTGGGCACACATGCACATGTGCCTGGCATGAGTTTTAAGCCACTGGGTCCAGGACTTGAACCATGTGGAAGTCCAGTGATGTAATTACACCATCAGCTGGCCCCAAGCTCTCACTACCATTTAAACCAAGCATTATGCTAAATACTCAACATGAGTAATCTCTCTTTTATTTATTTTTTAATTAATTAGTTAATTTTGAGCCAGCTCCTAGCATGGAGGTTAAAGCAGCTGGATTCCACAGACCCAGACCCAGTAGTTTGAAAAACATGCCTGGCACATGTGCCTGCATGCCCATAATCCTGAAAGGAGGGGAATATGGAGGAGAAGGGATTATAACATGACCATTCTTCATGAGTGGTGCTTTCTCACTTTCCTTCTCTGTCTTTCTCCAAAGAGTGCACATACCCTCTGGCAAAATTAAAACAACAAAAACAAAAATTAATTCTTTGTAGGATACGGTATGGTTTTCACAGCCTATGTACAATGTGCGATTACCTAATTACAACTACAGACATATTCATCTTCAACACTGAATATTATTTGAGCTCTTTAATCTTTCCTTCAGGGTGATTAACCAGTGTTTCCAAGGTCACATGGCTACTAGGTGCTAGGATTGGGCTTCTAAACCGAGCAAGTCTGAGAGAAAAGCCTGATCACTTGACTACAAGTTGTGTCAAGAGACAGTACTTTGGGGACCAGCAGATGGTATAATGGTTATTTTGCTAGACTCCCAAATAGTTGATTGTAGTTTGAGTCCCGAACCCAGCTGCTTAAAATTCACTCTGGGCGTTAGTGCATGAATGCCCAAAATCCTGAGAGGAGATTGGAGGAGAAGAGGTTGTGGCATGGCCATTCCCCCTATGGGGTGGTGGGGTGGTGGGGTGGTGGGGTGGTGGGATGATTTCTCATTTTCTGTCTCTCAGATTAAGTATACACTCCCTATAGCAAAAAAATGTTCTCTTTAAAAGAGAGAGATAGATAGAGAGAGACAGACAGTACTTTTGCTTGTGCAGTCCCCACTGGCCACTAATGGTGTTCCTTATCATTGATCTTATTTCACACTGTTGCAGACCATCTTAGGCAAGGAAAGAAAGAAGAAACTTTTCTTCTGTGGTTACCTTGACAATTTCCTTTCTCACCCCCACTACACACATGTGCACATGAAGAATCTCCCACATGTCTACCCTGGTCTCTTTTTCTTCTCACGTATGTGATTTTAAATACCCAAGAGGATGATCTCTGGTGGGGAGTGTTCTGATCAGAAACCTGGAAGTGCCAGAAACTGGAAAGAGCCATATGAAGTGCAGGCAATGTTTCTCTCTTTCAGTCTTGCTGCAGTTTGCAATTTTACTGTCTGTTTGTTTTAATTCTGTCTTTATTCCCCTATACCATAACCTCCATGGGTGCAAAGGCTGTCTCTGGTTTGTTTCCCACTGTATACCCAGAACCTAACAATATGCCTGGCATGTAGTAAATGTCTAATAAATCCATGTGGAGTGAAAGGAATTAATGAATGTGTGTGTTCCCACTATGAGCTTAGAACACAGAAATCCAAATCCAGGCTTGAAGTAATTAATATTAATTCTTAATATTTCCTACATATACAGTAGATGGCTAAAGTGAACAGAAAATTTCATGTGACAAGAACCGAGGAACTAGTGGCCTTGACTCCTGGGTCTGGTTGCTCATGCTGTCAAACATATTTAGATGGTAAGAATGAATTTCTCCGTGCAATAGGTCCAGAGACTGTGTAATCACAGAGACTCGATTTTCTCATGTGCTCTGTGGTCTCTCGAGGTGGAGGTGTGGACTTCGTACACACGGCAGGCTGCTTTTATGCCAGCCCACACCTATTCAGCTTCCTAATTAAAGTAACCTCAGTGTCTTTGTCCAAGGATGTATGGACCTTTCTCTCCAGGGGAGAACTGAGTGTGTGCTTCTTTTCACTCAGAACAAGATAAATATGTGGTTAGAACTCAGGGAGTTTTAGGCAAACAGGATCCTGACCAAAGGTATCTAAGCTACAACCACAATTTTATGCATATAAGTTAAGCTCAGAACATTGAAATAACCACTAAAAGTCGTCCCACATGAAAGCACAGTCTAATTAAGCATCATGGGACTGCCTGGGGAGTGCTTGACCTACAAGTCTAAATTCAGTGCAGAAAGAGATACAACTAGCCTTTTCGTGGGGTTTAGGGCCCTCTGTGTTAAAGCAATTTAGTTTTCATGCTCGCCTCTTTCAACCTGAACTATATCTCTTGGTTTCCTGTTCCTTAGCTGGGGTTCATGCTCTTCACCTTGTAGGCTTGCCAGGTGTTGCTGTCCTTAATTTGGTCATCTGATGTTTTTATGCTTTGTACCCAACCTGAATCTGAGTCTCTGTGATTAAAAGAAAAAAATAAAAAAAAAATAAAAAAAAGTACTCATCCCGGTAAACCAGTTTTGAGTTGGAATTCTTGTTGTTTGGTTTGTAACCTGTTTCAGTGTTCCTGTTCTGTTCTCTGGTTCTGTCTAGTTTGCAGTAGTGAAAAAATCTGAAGCCAAGACTGGGAACAATGAACTTCTTCTCTTCTCTTTAATCTTCCTCTTTTCATTCTCTCCAGTCTTTCTTCCTTCTTCCCTTTCTTCCTTCATTTTTTTCCCAACCCCCTCTCTCCCATTTAACATTTTATTGAACTCCAACAAAGCTTTGTAAGACAATGTTTTTATTTTTCTTTTAAATATTTTTTCTCATAAGATTCCCAATCTGGTGTGGTTACCAAGGATGAAAGAGAGTCACAGAAATGATTGCAAAGTGTGATAATGGCTTTGGGGGAAAAATAGAGGCTTCCGTGAAAAATACTGATGGATTTGACACGGAACTGAGGGATGTGGAACTGTCCAAAGGAGAGATGTGGAGACTGAGGGCAGGAGGTTGGGTTGCACTTTGACAAGGTTGGAATTAGGCAGGAGGGAAGACACACTCATGAGGTCCTTTGGGACAGGAAGAGATGAGTTCATGACAAACTCAGAAGATACTACCCCATTCACAGCCTGGATTACTCCATGCTTTTATTCTTCATAGAGACAGTGTCTAATAATATATATTGAAATCATTTATCATCTTGGTTGTCTGTTCTCTCCAGAATTTAAGAACTATGAGGACAGAGAGATTTGTTTTATATCACATGTTTTGTATTTTCACTGCTCTGCCCTCTGTACTCAGAATAGCACCTGGCAATCACAAGCTTTGCAATGTTAAGCAAATCCTGCGGGTCTGCCTGGGCAGTGCACAGTGAGTGCAGAAAGCCGGGCAGGCAGGGCATGCTGGGACAGGGAGGGGAGAGGGGTGGGGTCCAGGTCATCAGGGTCACTCTGGGCCATGGTTTGGATTTAGACTCTATCCAAATTTCAGTAGGAATCATTGCATAAAGCCAGAAATGTGACAGAGTTACCACTTTTTCTTGCTCTAAAAGGGACTTACTGCCATTTCTTTTCTTATAAAGTCAACTAATCCAGGGTTGCACCTTAAAAATATAAGGTTATTTCTAACACTAGCATCTACTCTTAAGCACAGTAAATTAGAAACCAGAGAGAAGGGACCTAGCAAGGTTTTATTATCAGTTTCTACCCACGTGAAAGGTATCTACAAAGAAAGCCACGCATACGTAATATTTTTGCCTTTTTGTCAGTAAATGGGCTTTACATTCAATGACAAGGTTTAAAAAGTGTTGGCTACTTTATTATGTGTGTACATTTTAAATTATTATGTTCTCTAGTCATTTATGTACCTATCCGGGGTTAATATCCTTTAACAAGAAACACTAATCAGGTAGAGTAGATCTTATTCTTATTTTGCAAATGAGCAAATTAAGAATAATGTTGGGAGACAAGCAGATGGCATAATGGTTACGTTGCTGGACTCCCACATGGCTGACCATGGTTCTAGTCCCAGGCCTTGTGACTTAAAACTCACACCGAGCGTGTGTATGCACGTGCCCAAAATCTCGGGAGGAGAACGGAGGAGAAGGGATTACAGCAGCCATCCCCTTCACAAGATGATTTCTCACTTTCTGCCTGTCTATCTGTCTCTTTCTGTCTCTTGGGTTTGTGCATGCACCCATATTAAAAAAAGAACTAAAAAAGAATAATGTAGGAAGAAAAATGAACATCTGAGTGTCTACAAGCATTTTACTACATATTTTATTTAATAGCCACAAAATTCTATTAGGTAGGGGGTGGCATTATCCCCCTTAATCTGACAAGGGTCTGGATTCCAAATTGGTGAACTAGGCCATCCAGTGTTCATAGGACAGTGAAGGAGCGAGTCTGGATGCAAGGCCAGGTGCTCCGAATGCTTAAGTCTGTAATCCTTGCTCTTTGATCTAACAACTTCTAGGGGACTTGTTTTAAACAAACTGCTGGAACAGCAGGGCTAGTAAGGAGTGCAAGTGTGTGTGGGACCTGTGTCTTCTGACTCCTCAGTTATTACTTCTTTTTTATGAGATAATTTTTTTTTTCTAATTAATTCTCCTAGTGCCAAACCAGCTTCCTAAGCAGGAAGACCCTTGCAGGCGAGAGCACTCAGTGGTGCTTGCTGGGCTGAGCCCGCCAGTCCCAGACATGTCGTGTGACTTTTTGGCTTCTTATGCTTAAGGAATGATTTTCTACTCTGTAAAAGGAAATTACCTGGTGGAGATGTTCCCTGGGGTCCCTTTTATCTCCAGTAGTCAATGAAATGTAAGGTTAACTAACTACATTTGATGCCCCAAATACGTAAGATCTGGGAAACATCTGAGGAAACTGGATTGGCTAGGTCTGTCTGAACTCAGGGATTCTTATTCTTTGCCCTAGAGCGTACAGCCTGTAGCCCTCCTGGTTCTTGATTTTTCTCCTGGACAGCTGTCCAACTCTAGAAGGGTTTACTGTTTACTAGTCGATTAACTACCCTACAATAAATGGAAAGGAGCCCTTCCCAATCATCTTGGTCCACTGCATCTTTTTCAGAGGCCACTGCTTCATACATAACCTACTCTATGAGAAGTTAATCTAAGCCTGCTTATTGGACCCGTTTTCCAGTGCAGTCTATGTAGAGAACTTTGTCAGTTCTTACCTCTGTGGCTTCCCAGACACCCTTTTTGATTGAGCTTTGGAAATTGTGTACTTAAGAATATACATGTCTTGAAAAAGAAAAAAAAAAAAAAACACTTTGCTTTGAAATACTGTTTGTAAAGACAGTTGGAGTCTTTTTTATTTATTATTATTATTGCCTAATCAAGCTAATTGTTCTTCCTTTGTCCCCAAGTCTGTCTTCTTCTGAGCTACATATTTAGGTAATGGCAGTTGAGTTTTATGGTTGAAAAAACATGTACATTTAACAATTTCCCTTTTATTAAATAGGCTATTGTCTTAATCTATGTTTCTTATGAGAAATTTGATACATGATGGAATAAAGATACTTTCTGTTTCTGTAAACTCCTCTGGGTGTTATGAAGTTGACATATTTTCTTAAAAGGGGGTGTGGTTTGTTTTCCTTGGGGATAGCTCAGACTTCTTTTGTGATCCAAGTGACAGGATTATTTTTTCTTACCTCAAATGATTGAGCTTTGTGGTTGTAAGAGATCTCTGTTTAGGCTTCTGTGCCTCTTTACAGCAATTAACCTTTATATTTTGTTCTGAAATATTAACCTCAGCAGACCATAAAACAAAACAAAACAAAAAACTATATAAGACTGGAGTTCATGGATTTGATGTATTTTGGGGAGAAGGAAGAAGGATCTGAGAGAAAAAAAGAAAACAACTTAAGCAATCAAGGAAAACCTTTAATTCAAAAGACTAAAGGCCTAAAGCAGGTCACGGCAAATTCTGAACGTGGCTTTTCCCCATGACAGTGGTGTCATCAGAACAGTATTAAGTTTTCACATTTTTCTACTTCCTCACATCACTGTAAGGAGTGTTCTAATTAATTTCACACAATTGATTATATTAGAAGAGGCCCATGTAAAATTGAAACAGGTATCCTAGTTCTGCGTACTGGAAAGACAAGTTTTTGTTATACTGCTTGCTTAATTGATTTAGTGACAATTTTTTTTTTTTTTTGCCTTATTTCTTGGTGGACATATTCATGACCACAATAATGATTAATCATTTTCAGAAAAATAATTTTGGGATTCACTGAAATCTTTTGTCAAATTACTTTTCAGATGGAGGTTAAAAAAAAAATCCTATTTCCTGAAATATTTTCTAGGTGATAACTGACTTGAGGTAAAAATTATTAGACTGGTAGAATTTAATAAATGTGATCATTAATTTTATTAGCAACAACATTTCTGGGTTTCTTAAAAAATACTATCCTATAGAAAATATAAAGCTGTTTCTGGTTAATCACCTCATTAATCAAATGATGTAAAGAGGAGCTAGCAAATGAAATATGAACATTAATGAATGTTGAGAGGAGCCAGTTTTTCTATTTGAATTTCAATGTAATTATTTTTATTGGTTAGGTTTATTTTTATTTAAAACAAAAAGAATTCTCAGACAACTGGCTTTTGAAGTAAACAAAAATGATAAAGCTAGCCAGAAATGCTGTCATTCTTTATGATGTCCTAGTTCTTTCCCCTCTTTGACCTGTTATCATCTTGGGTTCTGTCTACACACATTCTTTCTTTGCCTAAAACTAAGTGCGTGTATTTACTTTTTGGTGCGCATGTGCACACACACACACACACACACACACACCTCTTCTTTTTCTTCTTCTTCTTTCTTTTTTATTCCAGAGACTGTGTGCATTTGCAAGCGAAAGGGAGTGCTCCTTATAGTGTGAGATAACATTGCAATCCCTTTTCTTAAACTTATTCATCCCATCAGGAATTTGAATCCACATCTGTAGGCATCCAGTTTTTTTTTTTTTTTTTTTTTTTTCTTTTCTTTTTTTGGAGAGGTTTTTGCTATAGGGCGTGCTTGCCAGAAAGACAGAGAGAGACAGAGAGAGAGAAAGTAAGAAATCAACACCCAGGGCGGATGGCCACACTGCAATCCCTTCTCCATTCTTCTCTTGGGATCTAGGGCATGCACGCACACGCGCCCCATGTGAGTTTAAGCCACTGGGTCTGGGACTCAAACCATGGTCGACTATGTGGGTGTCCAGTGACATAGCCTTTATGCTAACTGCTGGTCCCTTCAGTGGTTTTCTTCAAGTTGCCAGAGATGAGATTTGAACTGTAGTCAGCTATGTAGGATTTGGCTCTGTATGCACAGGGCTTAACCATTGTGTATGGAGCTGACTCATAATTGAGGGAGCTGAGGTACTGTGTTGAGGCACCATCAAAGTGAAAACAAAGTAGAAGACTCAAACATGGATTAGATCCAATTATGTTCTGGCAGCCATCTTAAAGAAGCTGCAGAACCAGGATTTGCTACTAGCTTCTTTAATAGCATTAGACAAATCATTTCACCATTATGGCCATTATTTTTCCCATATTCATAATGAAAAATTTGGATTGGCATTTTGTTCTTTTCTAGAGAGTACATTATGAATTTATACTGTAATCTTGTTTTTATCATCTTGCCTATAAACACTGGGGGTGGGTGAGTAGTTTTTCTGAATGAGACTAAGATTGTCAATTTGCATCTACTCTTGAATCTTGCCACTGAGGAATTCCTTAATCTTCTTCATCTTAATATAATCCTTTTTATTTCATAGATGGGCAATCTGATGTTTGGCAGAATTAAAGGAGACATAAATCAGGATAAAAAACATTAGAGATGTGTTATAAGTTATCTACTGCTGTGTAACAAAACACCTGTAAACTTAGTACCCTTTGAAACATCACACATTTTTTTCCTGCAGTGATGTTGGAAAATGGGGTGGTCCCTCTGCCATTTCTCTTGGGTCACCTTATGTGGCTACATTCAGGTGGAAGTCAATTATACTTGAAGATTCAAATGGCTTCTCTCACATATCTGGTATTTATGGTTGCATGTTTGGATGGGACACTTGGATTTCTTCCATGTGGCATTCATCCTGCAGTAGGCTACACTTGCTTTTCAGTTCTGAAGATGAAGACTTATTGCAAGGCTTCTTGAAAGTTAGGTTCCAGAATTTCCACAGTGCCACTTCTCCTACAGACTGCTAAAGTAAGTAAAAGGACAGCCCAAATTTAAAAATTGGGGAAGTAGACTTCCTTCTTGATGGAAGAGTGAAAAGAAATTTGCAACCATACTTATTCTACCACACACAGACTGGCATTTCTTCCTCCCCAGTTCATTCCACATGATCAATCAAGATAGTTTTTGGGCCAACTTATAGTGAAGCCTTAGAATACTTGTTTACATGGTGCTCCAGATAGCCACCACAAATCAATGAGAACTGCCACAAGAAATGAAATGTATGTACATGTCCTCTGCAGTTAGTCCTCAGTAGAGCCTGCATGGAAAATTCAGAATTCCTCCATCTCAGTCCAGTGTCTTTTCTGTTCCCCTCACTCTAGGTCCACAAATCTAGTCAGTTCATTAATATTTCTTAGGTTATGTCAGTAAAGGTATTTATTTCTGTAATCAAAGTTTCTAAAACACTTATCATTTGAGATTTTGGACAATACCATCATATAGTATGTGTTTTCTAGGTAGGCTATGACAAAAGCCACCTGTTTAAGAGTTTCCAGTTTGTAAACCACCTTATCCAATAATAAAACTTGGATAAATCTAAGTGGTCCTGCTTGTATGAACAATGTGATCAAGAGCTATATTATTTGTCTCTTGATATGACTCAATGAATTGAAAGTAACATCCTCTATGTAGTATTCATGCCAAATGTAGTAGTCATTAAAAGACTAAATAAAGAACTGAGATACTTAACAAAATAGCCAGTCTGGAATCTTAAAAAAAGATACAATTTCCTGAATGATGAAACCAGGAAAGCTGAAGGACTGTTCTGGATTAAAGTAAATTAAAGAGACATGGCAACAAATAGAATTCGTGAGTCTGTACTGTATTTTGGATTTTAAAAAGTGATAAAGGACCTTATTAGGAAAATTGGGGTCTACATATTAGATAATACTGTAGTATCAGTATTAAATGTCTTGTTTGTGCTTAATAGTTTGGCAGTTATGCAGTAAAACATCTATTACTAAAGAAATACCATTTTGTATTTAGATGACAGAATCAAAATATTTGTAACTTATTTTAAAATAGATCAGATAAAAATGACCTTGTATGTCTGTACACATATTCACATTTTTTATTTAGAGAGAAAAAGAGAGAGAAAACAAATATGGCAAGAAATATTTATTGACAAGTCTAGGTGATGGGTGTATAAATGTTCATTGTACTTCTAACTTTTTATAAAAAGTTTATTTCCTTCATGAGAAAGAGAACAAGAGAGAGAGGAGAGAGGTGCACTTTGACAGGATCTTTCTGCCCCAATCCTCCCCCTAGCCCTGCCCCAGCCTGGATCCCAGATGTACCCAACGTGCTTACATACACCGAGCACGTGGGCTGGGAGACTTCCACATAGCCTCCAGCATTGCACAGAAGCAGTCCTACTATCTGCAGCATCCCCACTGGACCTTAACTTTCTTGAAGGCTAGAAAATTATCAAATTACAAAGTTGGGTAGGCAAGTCACCAGCTCATTGTGTTGGGTTATCAGAAAAGTCATGACATATTTATCTATGTTTTTCTATGCAAAATGTATCATGACTTTTCCAATGTCCCAATATTTTGGAGCTGAGGCCATGCCTGACTTTGAGCAGTTATGATAAAGTACCCAATGTCAACATCTGAATAATTCTAAGAAATTCAATCGCAGAATGCTGCTTTTCTAAAAAGGCATTATTTTCCTTACTTACAGACTTAGACAAGGAGAAAAATCTCAAGTCCAGGCAGTTGTTTGAATATGATAATTGATAGGAAGGTTGACCAAGTAGAAAACTGTAAAGTGTCATAATAAAAGATGTTGAGATTTGCCTGTATGTCATATGGGCATTGTGGTTCAGAGAGTTATGTATTACTCCAGAAGCCTGGGATGACAAGAGTTCCATTTCATTCTGCTTGGATTTTGTGGATGACTTTGAACAAGTCATTTTAATATGTGTGAAACTTGGTCCTTTCATAAAATGGAAAAGCTAATTATGGGTTGCATCACATCACATGTGCAAGGATTAATTACCACACTGAAAAGAGTGGTTAACAGCTTTGCCCATGTAAATATTCAATCTTGGGAACAGAGGGAGGGTTGTTGTGTGCAGTAACTAAGGTATTATTCACTATTTCTGTTCCCATTTAGAGATTGTTCTTATAGGATCATGTATAAGGTTTTATTCTTTATCTATAAACTTGCAATACTGGGAGAATTCTACCTGTATTTTGATATGTCTCTTCCTGTAACTCTCTTAATTCCATTCTGAAAATAAGATTGAGCTCAAAAAAAGAGATCTAAGTGGAAAAAGAATCCCTGACTGTATCATCAATGACAGGATTGTGCCAAATCTCTGTCTTCTAGATGTGTAGGTCATTGAAGGTATATGAAATAATTAGATAACTATTCAAAATTTGTTTAATAATTCATAACCATTCAGTTCTTTATAGAGATGGCCAAGTCTTCTGTGGAGTTAGAGTAGAAGATGTGAGACATGATCTGGGTTTAACAAGTAAGGCATTAGATAGATAAAGGAGACCTAAGAAAAAGTCCCATGTGGGAGTTCATTCTGAGAACTGACTTATGCAGAAATAGCTCTGGAGTTCTGACACTAAGAAGGCATAATTGAGTCTGGCCTGACCATTGGAGGAAATTGGTACAGTGAAAGTAGTGCAGAACTGACTCGAGTGAACATGTGTTGAATAACAGGGAAAAACCAGTGTTTGCTGAATAGGGAATTGACAGTAGCATGATTAAATTAGAAACTAAGTAATACATGGCAGCATTATGCAGGTGAAGACTAGCAAAGAACTTTCCCTTGGAAATATTGTGATGCAGATAAGCATTCAACTCTGAAATAGAGCTCTAGCAAAGCATTACTAGGACAATGTGAGGAGTCAGAGTCCACTGAGGCAGAAGGAAATGAGGGTGGTGGTTGATTAGTGATGTCTGTCTAGGGCAAGGATGGGATCATAGGTGCACATATTTCATACAGTGCCATTGCTGAACCTGAGAGAAATGAATCAACATTATAGCCTACGTGATAAAAATATAATAGGAAAATAGTTTGGGGAAAAGTTGATGATTTTTAGTTACAGTACAGTTTGATCACAACTGTACTGTATTTCATATATTTGGCATCATTGTCATTAGATCTTGAGATGAGCTTTGATGCATTTATGAGACAGTCAGTTGGTCAGTGTAGAGGGAGTATAGGAGGTACAACCTCTAGGGAGGCCAAACGAGTAAACAAATTCAATATATTAAGCTACTTATTTATGAATACTTTTGTTTTTTTTTAATGATTGTCCAGTACCATGTACCCTAGTTTAATACAGGGCCATATTTTTTTAATGATTGTCCAGTCCCATGTACCCTAGTTTAATACAGGGCCATTTTAGGGTAAAAGGTTGTCATAGAGTACTACTTGCCAGGTAGCGACAGTAATACTCCACTCATTAGTGATTAAGTTGAACAATGAATACCGCATTCTTATTTAACCTAAAGTAAATTTTGTTTTGTTTTTTAAAAGAGAGATTTTTTCTATAGGGTGCATGTGCTCGTCTGAGACACAGAGAGAGACAGAGAGACAGAAAGCAAGAAATTACCCCCTGGGGGGGGGATGGCCACACTGCAATCGTTTCTTCTCGATTTTCTTCTTGGGATTTTGGGCATGCATGCATATGCGTCCAGCTTGAGTTTTAGGTTGCTAGAAGAGGACTTGAACCACAATCAAATATATGGGAGACCAGTGACGTAACCATTATGTCACCTGCTGGTTCCATCATAAAGTAAGTTTTAAGGAACTGTATTCATTCTTGAAATTTGATAGTTACCATAGCAGAAAGAGAAGAATTGAATTTGGGGATGTCATGATCAAAAGTTTTGTGTAGAACTGAGTTCTGGTTTCATGTTTAGCTAACACTCTATGGCCTAGGGCTGCTTTCTTACTTAGGCTTGTTGACTTTCAGAGTTGAAAACCAAAGTGTGTCTAAACTGGCAGAGGTGAGTGTGTGCTGTCTGTGTTTTGTTCTGATACATGGCCAATGAGCCCTTTCCCTCTCTGATCTTGGAAAAGATGTCACATCCTTTTAGCATCTGGCATCAGTTATGATCTGGAACCTTCTATTGTTCATAGAATTGAGAATCACACACACATAAAAGCATTAATAAGAATAGTGATGGCAGGACCAGCAGGTGGTATGGTGATTAAGGACACTGGGCTCCTAAGTGGCCAACTTTGGTTCAAGCCCCAGGCCTGGTGGCTTGATTTCTCACTTTCCCTACCTCCCTTCTTTGTCCCTCTCAGTCAAATTAGAATAAATAAATAAATAAAGTTAATTAAAATAATTCTTAAAAAGAATAGTGATGGCTACTACTCTTTGAGCTTTTATTATGTGTTGGATCTTGTACTAAGTACTTTATATGTAATATGTTAAGCTCTACATAAACGTAAATGTTTTCAGTTAAGAGGTAGGAATGATTAAACTGCAGTTTAAAACCGCAGGGTCAATTATTACGATTAACTGAAATAATTTAAGGAAATGACCAAAAGTGCCAAAAAAAAAAAAAAAAAAAAAGAAAGAAAGAAAGAAAGACCAACTCAGAAGACCTACCGCATTCAATTCCAAGAGCCAGCCTATGCCTGGTTTGGTAGAACTCTACCACTGAGTGTTTGAATCAATGAACAAAATGGCAATGATAAGAATTGCCCTCAACTCTTGAATTCAACCTTTCTTTCTTACTGGATTTAACATCTGCTGACCTGTTAACCATCTATTATATAGTTATTTACTTAAGTTTCTTGATTACAAACTTTTAATTCCTAAAACAAGGTCTAGCTGATAATTTATAGATTGCATTTTCCAACACAAACTCATCAACTATGGACGACATTTCTTTTAACTGCAAATAAGCAGATGTTTTGGAAAGCTTTTCCATCCATGCCCATTTATCAACACTGAACATTAAAGCTTACATTCATTAGCATTTTTCTTTGGGGCTAAGGTTGTGGGTACACATCGAGTGAAACAGCAGCTGGTGAAGCTATTATGACTTAATGGCATGATCACAGGTGCTAATAGGGACATCACACCTGCATTAGGACTGTGGGCTTCCTGAAAGATACAGAGCAATTATTTAAATAATTTGTTCATAGTTTTTCCTGTTAATACTCTGAAAAAAATGAAATGAAGATAGTATTAGTGAGTTTTGACAGTTAGGACCAAAATTTATCATGACAAGTCAATTTTCCTTTTACTTTCTAGGACTACTGTGAAATAAATGGACCTACACATTATATCAAATTAATGGATTTTATTTTTGATTTGGAAGAAAGGAAAAAAATAATAAGAAGTGCTATCCTAAAATTCCAAGACGTTCAGTGAAATTCTGGCTCATAATGTAGCTTCTAAAAAGCAATTATACCTTTCATTTTAGTTTCTCTCAATGACAAATCTCTCTGGAGTGACTGTCACTGGATTCTTTCTTTAGAGAGTATCTCTTTTCTTAGGGGAAATGATGCTCAGTAGCATCCAGAATAGATCTAGGCCAAATTAAGCTATGGAAATTTTATCTAACCCAAACTCGAATCAATTGTATCTATATATGTCCATAACATACTCTGATAATCCAGACTTCCCCTACTTAAAACATTTTTTCCATATCACATAAATACCCACCTTCCACAAATATATTTTACTATAGTCCATTCCATGGCCTTTGATGTCTGATACAGAGGTGTTAGGGTTTAGTTAAGGTTCCTAACCAAAGACTGGCTAAGTCCAAAGCTAGCTTCTATTTTTTTTGAAATCTGAGCTGCAGTGAGAGATTAATGAAGTAGCTACTATGTCCCTGCCTTCATTGGGGTCTTCATTAGATGACACCGTACCTGCTGGGGACAAGGAAGTGCTCTGTGTCTGGCATGACCTGCTTACCTCATCAGCGCCCACACTGTCAAGCCAATGTCCCACACAGTATGGGCACAAGGATTACTGTGACAGTGTCTGCCCATGTCCATTTATTCTTAGCAGTCAAGGCAGACTATTCGGCTGTGCCGCGTGTCAGTCTGATTATCTTAGTGGCTGGAGACATGGAGCAGAGAGTGACGATTTTCAAATGCTGATTGAGAAAGACCCACTTTGTGCAGTCAGACAGAGGGGAGCAGATAAGAAATTCCCGGATAGTGGAAGCAGAGCACTGTGATTATTATTACTGCTATTATTATTCTCTAATCAATGTGATTGTCCAGGCATACTTCTAGAGTTCACCTTTTGAGAGAGTTCCAGAAGAGAACATTAAAAGGAGGACAGCTCTATCTTGCCTGAGTAAAGAAAATTTGTTGACAAAGCTACTTATACACCAATGTTACTGAAAAGTCATTGCGTACCTCTCCACTATTCAGGCATGACCTGACTGAAATAAGCCTGCACCAACACCTCTTTAATATCTTGATAACACTTCTTATATGGAGACTGGTGGTGTAAATGAGAAGTGGATTGAGCCCTTCCTTTAGAGAGGAAATGGGTGACTAGTATCAGCTTATTTGCATACGAAGCTTGGCTTCTGTCAATCAAGAGCATTTTCATGCCTAATGGAACATTGCATGGCCCACATCTTTTCAAAAGAATCATCAGTTCTGATTTTGTTTGTAAGTACCAAAAGTATTTCTGCTCCTACGTTCTTCATTTTCCCTCTATATGATGTCCATTGTGCTTCTCAAGTTCCCAAATCCTGTTCATCTCCTACTAGCTGAGACGCTTCATTCTCCTTAAATTCTACCAAATTGTCGCTACTGAGAGAGAATTATTTTTGCCCTTTTCTGTGTTCTCCTAGTGCTTTCAGATCCTGCTCTGTTATGATTGGCCACTTTTCATTGCAAATGTTTGTTTGGCCCTCTTCCTTCAGGACTGCAGAATTGTACGAATTCAGAAATATAACGGTCCATTTCTTGGAACTCTAAGGACAAGGACTGTTCCTCATCTTTATATACCCAGGATTTAGAACAATGCTTGGCACACTGTGGGTGTTCAGGAAATGTTTCACAAATGAATAAATAGTGAGCAGTCTGGGTCCGCCAGAAGTATTTTAGGAAAGGCTCCTGGCGGGAACATGGAGGCTGCTTGGACAGAGGAAGACGCTGCAGACAGTGGACCAGATATAGGCAATTACTGCAAGAGATAATGGAGGGTTTGTCAAAGTGGTGGTGATGAGAATGGAGTGGTTGAGAGAGATACAGGAGACATTTCTTATACAGATTTTTTTTTTTCTTTTTTTTGGAGACGTTTTTTGCTATAGGGCGCGTGTGCTCGCCAAACAGAAAGAGAGAGACAGAGAGACAGAAAGTGAGAAGTCACCGCCTAGAGGGGATGGCCAAGCCTCAGGCCCTTCTCCTCCATTTTCCTCTCGGGATCTTGGGCATGCACGCACACGCGCCTGGCATGAGTTTAAGCCACCGGGTCCGAGACTCGAACCATGGTCGACTACGTGGGAGTCCAGCGACATAGCCATTATGCTAACTGCTGGTCCCACAGATATTTTCTTAAAGCTCTCTCTCTCTCCCCCCACCTTTTTTTTTGTTTGTTTCTCCTACTAATGTGATAATACATTTCATGTACTCAACTTAATCCCACTTTTTGGTTAATTTTGATGTACCTACATTGAATAGGTACCTACAAATGCATATTCAAATGTAAAAAACAAAACAAAACAAAAAAAAAACAGAGAACTGGGAACAAAAGTTTGAAGCAGAAAATTTAAATTTTTATCAAGAAGAAAACTCATTGACCACCCCCCCTTGTGAGAAATCAACATGGTTGGCATGTGGCTTGTAGTCTCTGAGACGATTTCATCTAACAGTTTGGAGACAATCTGGAAGAAGATACCATCACAGACTGGACTCTGCATTCACATTGTGACATTGCTATCTGCTTTACAAGCTTTGGCAAAAGTACTCCATTTTCCTTAAGTATACAGTGGGGATCATAATAATTACACTAATTTTCTTAAACTGTTCTGAGGAGTATAGTAGCTAATAAATCCATAGCATTAAACCCAGTTTCTGAGACATAGGACATAAATGTGTATCTGTTCACATATGCAGTACATTAACTTACACACACAGTAATCTAACCTTTCTTCCTTCTTCATAATACAAATAACCACCTTCCCATATCATCTGTAGTATCCATTTTTGTATAATATTCATTTATATGACAAATTCTCACTTATTTTTTCATTTTTAAATTTTTACTTGTTTAAAAATTTTTGGTTTTAGGCATGTGTGTATATATATATATATATATATATATATATACACACACACATACACATATACATAATATATATACACGCACACTTATGTGTGTGTGTGTGTGTGTGTATGTGTGTTTAAGAGCGATTTTTGTTATAGGGTCCAAGTGCTTGTTGGAGAAACAGAGAGAGACAGTGAGGCAGAAAATCAGAAGTACCCTCCAGGGGTGTTGGCCACCCCACAATCCCTTCTCCTCCATTTTCCTCTCAGGATTTTGGGCACACATGCACACACTCCTGGCATGAATTTCAAGCCACCAGTCTGGGACTCGAACCATGGTTGACCTTGTGGGAGTCTGGTGTCTTAACTGCTATGCCACTTGCTGGCCCCTATTTTTTTTTTTTTTTTTTTTTTTTTTTCTGTAGGGTATCTGAGTTTGCTGGAGAGACACAGAGGGAAGAAAGGTGAGAAATCATCCCCTGAGGAGATGTCCATGCCTCAATCCCTTCTCTTTCATTCTTTTCTTGGGAGTTTAGGCACATATACATTGCGTGGCATAATTTTCAAGCCTCCATATCTGTAGCTCAAACCATGGTGACCTAATGGGAAATCCAGCACCTTAACCATCATGCAACCTGCTGACCCCATATTTTGTTTTTAAGATAAATTATAATTCTCATTTTATAGGTAAATCTTTGTGTAAATCTAAGGCTATTTTTCTGTGGTAAATTTTTGGAAGAGGATTCACTGGATAAGATAGTATAAAATTTTAAGGCTTTTTATAGAAATACCAGGTTGGCTTCTACAATATGGCTCTTTCTAGCACTGAGTATTATAGTTTCTTTTTAGTCTGGACTACTTAAGCTTGTGTGTAGCTTTTTCTAATTTTTCTATTGGTGTGTGCATCTTTGTTTTGTATTGATTATGTAACTTAAATGTAATTTGCTAGATTAATTTTGGATGGTGACAGGGTTCAGAGTCTAAAATGACAATGTTAAGAATTAGATATACTCAGTTTATCAACATGAAATTAACAATAATGTGCAATTTTTTACTTACGGAATAGCACCTTTATGTTGCTTAACCTAGTAATTTAAGGTTTTGTGAAATTATCAAGAAATTCAGTATATTGCCTCATACACATACCTGAATATAATCATTTGTCTTATGCAACTCTATTTGACTATTTTCAATCATATTTTTGCTTGAAAAAATTGTTGTTATGGGGCACCTCCTTGTAGGTAAATGGGCATTAATCTTCCTATTTCTGTGGCAAAAGATTTTGGATACAATTTTTAAAATATAATATATAGCTAAGTTTCATTTTCAACAACCTGCAAATGGCATTAAACTATTATTGTACCGTATACTTAGAAACATTTTACCAGCAGAGGTGATGGAGCGTTAGTTTATAAACACTTGTGTCACCTAGTGTTTTAGAGTTTGCACGGAACTTTAATTCATCATCACATTTGGTTCTGATGATAACCTGGGGGGAACACAGAGCATCTCCCTGTGATTATGGAAGAGGATGCTGAGGTTCTGAGAGGCTAAGTGATGCCCAGAGGCTGGACAGCAATGACCTGCAGAAACCAGCCCGGAACCCAGGTCTTCTGACTTTGGATTAATTGGTTTTTTTCCCCTCTATTCCTTGATCATTGAATCACTTGACCTGGAAATATGTGCCTTCACTTTTGTCAGAAAAATAAAGCCAGTGGGATTCAAATCCTGGTGAGAAGCAATCATGTGAAGTTCCCAAGTCCCACTGCTCATCTTTTGTTGTGTCTGCCTTGTTTTAGAAACATCTGTTTTAGAATTTACTGGTAGATGCCTGTTTCAGTTTCACAATGGAAAGTGAAAAACAGTAACATGAGAAAATGCTTATTTTATGTACGGTGTTCACAGAGACATGTTTCACTTTCAATTGATTTTACAGTTTGTTTGTTATTATTTTATTTTATTTTTTTTTTTAGCTACATAGCCTTGGGGTAATGTCAAGTTACTCATAAAGACGGGATTTTAATGAATACCCATGGAAGGTACTCTCCTCCTCATTTATTTCTGGTGCCTTTCTATCACTAACTAAATTCTATAGCCTGTCTCTGGAACACAACGTGATACTGAGTCAGTTTTTCATCACTACTTTCAATTCTTTTTTGAGCTCCCATACCCAGAAACCGTCATGCAGAGGATCAGTGCCCTGGGAGAGGGAAAGATTGTTCAGTGAGTTACTGTTCCAGTCTGGCTCCCACTGTGCTGAATTATTTCCTTTGTGAATGAACTGAAATGGGGGCGGGGAACAGAGTCAGACAGAGTCTTCGTATTTCTTGAAACTTTTTGAAGGATAATTAAACAGTTAAATAAAATCAAAGAGAGAGAGTCTGCCAAGCTGTGTGTGGGCCATTGCAAATTGACAACACTGCTGTATGCCAATAATCCTGTTAAATATTAATATTTAACCAATTAAGAAGTCATGCTTGCAAGAACAGATTCAAACTGAGGTGAATTTACGTGAAAGAACTATATATGTATATAATCTCTGTACTAAAATGGCATGCTCTGTATACTAAAAATACTTCACTTTGGAAGTCTTACAGAAGAGCACAGTTTCTTTGTGGCCATTTGTTTTATTTTCCACTATTCACGTTTTTTTAAAAAAAATATTTAATTCCATTTGTTGTTATTATTTTTTAATTTGACCAGACAGAGAGAGAGGGAAAACAAGAAAGTAAGCCACTAGGTCCAGGACTTGAACTGCAGTCAGCCATGTGGGTATCCAGGGCCTTTAACCACCACGCCACCTGCCAGCTCCTCCACTGTTCACTTTTACCTGCTGAATTATAGACTCTTGATTAGTTATCATGTGTTGTAAAGATCAATATTTTAGATGTCAAACATGATTTAACATTTATCAATTATACATGGAAATAAAAACTATTCAGAATACATGTTATCATATATATCCAGTTCCCTCTATTTTTCTTAATAATATGGTAGAGCACGAGTAAAAATTAAAGGATGGAAAACTACACATATTGTAGTAAATCTGATCACAGAATACATGGAGAGTGGTTTGTGAGGAAACATTTAACAAAGGACCCTACTTCAAATACAAATAAAAAGAATATAAGAATAATATACAGATTCTGTAATTGTTTGAGGTTAGATCATTCAATATGAAAGGAGAGATTTAATTTTACTGACATTGAGTGTATGTCTTTGCTCTTTATGTGGCTCCGTTTCATTAATAAAGTCATTTGAAAATAGGAGCATCTGCATTTATACCTCCAGAACATTTGCAGTAGTCAAAACCCTACATTATTGCTGAATTAACATGGAAAGGTTGTATGTGTCTGAATTTGTGTCTTTTAATTAATTAGTTAATCAATGAATTAATTTTTTGGGAGAAGTTTTTGCTAAAGGGTGTGGGTGCTCACCAGAAAGACAGAAACAGAGAGACAGAAAGTGAGAAATCACCCCCTAGAGGGGATGGCCATGCCACAGGCCCTTCTCCCCCATTTTTCCTCTAGGGAATCTTGGGCATGCAGGCAGACACGCCCAGCATGAGTTTAAGCCACCGGGTCTGAGACTGGAACTGTGGTCAACTATATGGGAGTCCAGTGACATAGCCATTATGCCAACTGCTGGTCCCTGAACTTGTGTATTTTAAACATCATTTTGAAATTATTTCCCTATTGCAATGGTGTTATGGAGCTGAGTGCTTGGAATATGTAACGAAGTAAGAATTTATATGAAATTCAGTGAAAGCTAAAGGAAGCATGCATTTTTACATTTGCCTTTTAATTGACTGCATGACATCTTCTGTATAAAGATTCAAGCCAAGCCTTTAACTTCCTGAAAGTTTCCATTAGGGGCAGTTCTGGGAGGCTCTTTGTTGGAAGTCTGTCTGCCCCTGGGAGGGAATTGTTGCTTCAGGACAGGCACTCTGCTTTGATAACAATGTCCCTTTTATTGTTTTATGTGCCCCGCCCTGTTAAGAATAAGAACTGTGTTTGCAGATGACACTAATTTTTATGTTAAATATTTAAATGAAGGAAAGTGTAACTATAAGAAGAGCCTAACCAATGAAGTTGTTCTGCACTTCCCTGTATATTATGTAGAGAGGGGAAAGGAATGTAGAAATAAGAGGCCAGGAGAAGAAAAAGTTGTTGAATTAAAATTGAGTAGGATAATACAGGTAACTGGGGCTAATTGAACAATGCCCAGTAATAACACCCCACCACACACACACACACACACAAATACATACACACACAAACACAATGGAAGAACACTATTTTTGCCCAAAATTATTCCAGAGAAAATATCTATAAGACTAAAGTAATGTAGTAGAAAGATTAATGTGTAGCTACTATCAATAATATTGTCAAATTTAAGCTGTTTCTCTATCATCTTAATAAATTGATAGAAACAATTCTTTTTTTTTTTTTTTCTTTTATTGAGAGGTTTTTGCCATAGGGCTCATGCGCTAGCCAGAAAGCCAGAAAGAGAGAGACAGAGAGACAAAAAGCAAGAAATCACCCCCCAGGGGGGGATGACCATGCTGCAATCCCTTCTCCTCCATTCTCCTCTCAGGATCTTGGGCATGCACACACACACACGCCTGGTGTGAGTTTAAGTCACCTGGTCTGGGACTCGAACCACAGTTGACTACTAGGAGCTCAGCGACATAGCCATTACACTAACTGCTGGTCCTGATAGAAATGATTCTTATTCATCCTAATCAAAATTACCTTTTCTGAAGTTTTATATATATTTGAATGAAACCCATAGTCCTAGTTGTTTGTCTCCTCTAGTTTAGTTGAGATGGTCAGGGAAAGCTTTTGGAGGTTTTCTTAGAATTGAGTCCTGATGGGATCATCATGAGAAGGAGGTGACTGTGCTAAGATTCAGAGTTTGGCTTTCCAAACAGAAGTGGCAAATGCAAAAGCCATCAGAAGGAGCAAGCTTGATATGTGGATAGGGATACTCAGAAGAAAAGAGATGGGAAAGTGAGATGAACATGGAAAGTTATGTAGGAATCAAATTGTATTGGACCTTGAAGACCGGGGTAAGGAATCTAGATTTTTAATTACAAGGGGAGAGATGGAATTTTTGAAGCAGGAAAGTGATATCTGATGTTCATTTGAAAAGATCACCCTTCTTTTCTTCTCTGTGGCAGGAACATAGGAAGAAAATACAGAAGAGAAATGTTTGTTTTAATTTGATCAATGCTGGGCTTGTTGGTTTAGTTAGTTGTTCATGTTTTCACTCAACAAAAGTACTTTGGACTTTACCATATGCCAGAACTCTTTTGGAAGCCCTGAGGAGATACCATGGTTATTAAGACAGGCAAGGACGCAATCCCACAAAGCTTTGAGTCTAGAGGAAAGTGCTAGTAGTGATCAGTCTCATGAAGATAATGATTAAACAAGGGAGTGCAATAGGAGGTGGTATCTTCGCACATGGAGTGTCAGGGTCATGGTGACTCCTCAATCACTAGAAAGCCAGACATGAGAAAATCTCCTAAAAGAACCTGAAGCAAAGGCAAGAGCAAGAACAGAGGTGCTTCTTCATAGAGAAGGCACACCTCCTTATGAGGCATGTGGGCACGCGGACGTGGAGATAATGAGAGAAAGTTTGGAGAGGAGTTTATGATGCAGTATCAAACATTTATATTTCCTTAGGACAAACACAAGATCTCTCTTTAAAAAAAAAATTAAGTTTATTTATTTTTTTTCCATGACCAAGTGAGAGAAGACAAGAGATTAAGGCACAAAAGAGAGAAAGGGAGAGAAATAGAAGTGAGCACCTCCCACAAGGTCTTTAGTTGTGATGCACCCCCAGTTTTATGGAGGTGTCTAGGCAGGTCTTTGGACGTGAACCTAGAATCTTCCCATGTAGGTCACTCTCAGCATTGTGTTACTGCTGTGCCACTTTCCAACTCCCTGGCATATAGCCTTTTGACCGGGAGCCCCACACTCCCCATGTTAATCATATAAAGCAATTAATTCATGAACTTCGGTTTTGTCACTTTCCTGCTAGTTTATTTAAAAGGCAGTAGTGGCCCTTAGCTCTGTTATTTGGTTGTTTTAAGAAACCATTAGTTGTGCCAGCAGGTGGCATAGTGGTTAAGGTGTTGGACTCCCACATGGCTGACTATGGTTGGAAATCCCAGACCTGATAACTTGAAAATCATGCCAGGTGCGTGTGTGTGCATCCCCAAAATCCCGAGAGAAGAATGGAGGAAAGGGAATTACAACATGGCCATCCCCACAGAGGGCTTATTTCTTACTTTCCCTCTCTCTCTCTCTCTCTCTCTCTCTCTCTCTCTTTCTTTTTTTTTTTTTTTCTGATTGTCTCTGGTCAGTGCATGTGCCCAATAACAACAAAAACAAAAGAAAAATACTGTTCATTATGATAATTGTTAGGAACTGATCTTCTACTTACTAGTTTACTAAATTCTTATTTATTTATTTTTGAGAGAGAGGTTTTTCCTATAGGGCATGTGCAATCGCCAGAAAGACAGAGAGAGACAGAGAAATAGAAAGCGAGAAATCACCCCCAGGGGGGATGGTCAGGCTGCAATCTCTTCTCCTCCATTCTCCTCTCAGGATCTTGGGCATGCATGCACAACGCGCCCAGAATGAGTTTAAGCCACCAGGTCCGAGACTTGAACCGCGGTGGACTACGTGGGAGTCCCCTGACATAGCTATTGTGCCAACTGCTGGTCCCATAGTTTACTAAATTCTAAAATGACTTTTACTTTGAGGCAAACAGAAAGTTCCTTGTTCTTTCAGAGGAACGAGCCCTTTACATTGGGAATATGTTTTCCACTGTTTAAAGCTCCTATCTTTAAATGGTACATAATACAACATTTATGGAACTATTTGAAAGTCCCTAATGTACTGATACATTTTAAATTACCCTGGTGTCTAGTTTACTCCTGTTAACATTCTTTTTAATGCGAGCAGGTGGAAAACTTAGAAGAATGATGAAAATGGTCATCTTGGCCATTGTTTGAACCTATCACTCTGACCAGAGAGTGAAAATTATTGGCATAAGGTTGTTTTTCATTAGCTAGAAGACCAGTTCCAGAACGGTTATTAAAGTGGATGGTGAAGTGGGTTATGTGCCATTTCTATCATATGCACAGTGGATGATTGATTTCCTCAGCCTAACTAATAGAATATTTTTCTACCGACCTTGCTGCAATTCCATTATAGTTGCAATTTTCAACGTTACATTTTAATAGAATTTTTGAGTCCCTTTGTTATTAATAAAGTTAAGTATAATCAGAAATGAAAATCTCTGCTGCAATAGTCTCCTTATCACTGTTCAACTTTGGACTACTCCCATTTCCCTCACTGCTTGGCTTAGAGTAAGCAATAAATGCACATTTGTTGGATGAGATTGACATTCTTTCCCTGGAGTTGTACTGCTTCAAAAACACCCAGGTTTTTTTTTTTTCTTCAAATGGAAAAGAATTCTACGCAATGCTCTCAAAATATGAAATCAGCTACAAAATTCATTACTTGAGATTTTGCACTTAGAGAAATGATCGTAATGACATACTGTGTTCATAAGTGAGGTTTTCTGCCTTTAAGCTCTTAATGTACAGTTTGCCGTTAAAATTAAATTGCCTCCTTTCCTAAATCAAACACAGATTAAACACCCTCACGATTACTTTCTGGATAGTTTATATACCACCGCATGCATATGGGATATGTTTTACAGTGTAGGGTTTTTATTGTTTTAATTTTAAAAGATAAAATAAGAAAATCATTATTAAGATAAAAAGTACCTCTTAAGGTCATATATTGTACGTTTCCTTTCAGTCTTTTTTCTGCACATATACTTTTCGAGCTTTATTTTACTCTAAGAAGTTTTTTTTTTTTTTTTTTTTTTTTTTTTTTTTTTTTTTTTTTTTTTTTTTTTTTTTTAGAGGTTTTTGCTGTAGGATGCGTGCGCTCGCCAGAAAGAGACAGAAAGCGAAAAATCACCCCTCGGGGGGGGGATAGCCACGCCGCAATCCCTTCTCCCCCATTCTCTTCTCGGGATCTTGGGCACACACGCGCATGCGCCTGGTGTGAGTTTAAGCCACCAGGTCCAGGACTCAAACCGCGGTTGACTACGTGGGAGTCCAGCGACATAGCCATTATGCTAACTGCTGGTCCCCTCTAAGAAGTTTTGAAGATGCGTAAATGTATCTCGACAATTTATTCAAGCAAAAGATAGGCGGAATTAGTTGGCCGATACTCATATTTAAGGTGATAATTGACTGATATTTAAAACTTTTTTTTTTTTTTTTTTTTTTTGGAGAGGTTTTTCGCTATAGGGCGCGTGCGCTCGCCAGACAGACAGAGAGAGACATAGAGACAGAAAGCGAGAAATCACCCCCCAGGGGGGATGGTCACGCCGCAATCCCTTCTCCTCCACTCTCCTCTCGGGATCTTGGGCACGCACGCACATGCGCCCGGCGTGAGTTGTAAGCCACCGGGTCCGAGACGCGAACCGCGGTCGACTACGTGGGAGTCCAGCGACATAGCCATTACGCTAACTGCTGGTTCCCAAAACTTTTTTTAATTGTAGAATAATATCCCTGCATGGAATTCACTGTCCAAAATATAGCTGAATTTTAAAAAAGCATCCTCAGAGGCATTTTCAGTAAAAAGCTGTCTACCCTTAACTTGAAAGTTCTGGTTAGCAACATGAAGGAGAGAATATGCTCACACAAATTAAATGAAGGCATTAAAAAGCAGAGTAGAGATTTAATTAAAGACTGTTTTCCATATAAATCTGTGCTAAAAAGGAAATGTTGGTTGCTTTGGATGTGTTTTATCTTACTGTCAGGAGCCAGTGCTGGGCAATGTTTAGAAACACACTTGGCCACACTCACACTTGCCAGTTTCTCCTATTTTAGCTTAGGGGTATGGGACAAATTACTTAACCTCTAACAGTCTCAGGTTTTTCATCTATTAAACAACCAGTGTTAGTATTTGCCTCCTCCTCCTGTGGTTCTAGAAAGGAATATGAAGATATTCCCAATAGCCACCAAACAGGACTGAAATCCTGCCTATGAGGTCAGGTATGTCCGAACACATATTTATGAGTAAATCACTAACATTTTTTTTTCTAAGTAGGACACAAACTTGGCTAAAGGCTAAACATTTCTTATAGTAGGATTCCATGTTTATGAAAGAAAAAGTTAAATGTCCCTGAATATTGAGTAATCAATTTCTCATTGCTTTATAACAGAAAAATGACTCAGACACACTAAGTTTCAGAATTGTTTCCCTTCTATTTACATCTAGAAATTGCAAAAAGTAAAAGTGTTTTGGTTATTTCATGAAGGAATAACCTGAATTTCAAATAGTTTAGTGCTTTCAGTTATTTTTGAATGTATTTAAATGTACTAGTTTTTCATTGGTTGCTAAGTTTGGGTAGTTGGAATTAATCATCTCTGTGGAAATAATTTCCTCCTGAGCATTATTTTCTCTGCAGAGGCGATTCCACCACTATTGCACTGCCACCAACAGGCTTCTGATATTTCTTTGACTGATGGAGGTGTGATCATTTTTCTTCTGACCTTATAAAATAATGAGAGCTGCTGGAGTGCCCTTTCAGTTAAATCAATAGAAAGTGCTTCTGTGTATAATATCTCATTAATAGAGATGGCTAATGGCAAACGTGGGACAGTTTATGTAGCTGACAAGCAAAGCACCTGCCTGTATTAAAGGGATGGATGACTCCTGACCCCAGTGACAGTAGAGACAAAGCAGAATTTCACTGACTGTGAGAAATCCACTCCTGTTCCACCATCCAGGTTATGGTGCTGACTTTTATGTCTCTCGTTGTGACTCTCTGTTTTCCTAATATGTTTGAAGGATTTCAGGGTGTCACATGCTGAGACCTCTGGAAGACATTGTTTGAGGTGGGGATGTGCATGTGGGAAGTCTGTCTCAGGAGTTAAACACCTGTCAGGGAACACGGGAAGCAAGTTTGCTCAAAGAAAGTTGAACATCGCTGCAGGTGCCAGATGGGCCTCAGCTAGTGTCAGCACTGAGGTTATCTGCAGTTGGTATGGCCCTTCAGAGTTGTTCCATATTAGGGCAAGGAGGCCAGCCATTCATCCCCCCAGCAGAGAGCAGTTACTGGGTATAGGCTCCTCTAGTGTTAGGAGATCACCTTAAGCAAAGCAGCTCCCTGCAGGAGACAGACTTGGCTCTGAGTTGTTGGCAGCTCACACTAGTGATAGGGGACTACCCAACCCAACCCTTCCTTCACCCTGAAGGGGAAGTCCTGGTGGCCCATCACCACTGCAGGTGTGGCCTGAAGGCATTGGTCTTGAATTTCCACCTAACTTCAAAAATCTTATGAAACTGTAAGGTTGATAGCAAAAGTGATAAACACGTATTACTATTGTTGATATCTAATTTAAAAATATATGTAGTACTGAGGTTGCATTTGCTCTTTGGTGTGCAGATAAAAGAAGTATCTGGGGGCCGGCAGGTGGCATGGTGGTTAAAGGTGCTGGATTCCCACATGGGCGACTGTGGTTCAAGTCCTGGACCTGGCAGCTTGCTCTCTCTCTGTCTCTCTCTCTTTCTCTCTCTCTGTTCCTCTCTGGTCAAATTGAAATGAATAAATGAATAAGTAATAGATAAAATTAAATAAAATAATTAAAAAAAAAAAAGAAGTATCTGAGATAGAGGTTTTTGTTCTCATTGATAAACATTTTCATTGAATTATTTTATTCCAGTGTAGCTTTGGTGTCAAAACTTAAAATTAGGAAGGCTTGACTTCTATATTACGTAAGGGGTCATTAGGAAGTTCAGAGAAAATGTGTATTATTAAACAAATTAACTGCATGGAATTCAAACTTTTGTTGCACCCAAGTAAATTTGTACTTTATTTTTTTTTCTTAGCTTTTTTTTAAGTCTCCTAGCATGTTTCAAAGTAGATGATATGGAAATGGGACTACATGTGATAGAACTGTGAGGTTACTGGAAATATAAGTCCCTTTCTCTGGAGAAACACCGTCTTTTCTCCATAGCTGTCTGGTCAAGGCGAGTGGCCGATTCTGAATGACGTACACCTACACCCCAGCACACAGCTCACCCAATCCCAGTGATGAGTACTTGGGAAAGAGCTGCCACTTTTGGGGTGGGGTCTGGTTCAGAGTAGGTCAAGTGAGGAACTCACCTTGGGTGCAAAATTGAAGGAGGAATCCAAATACATTTTCCAAACTTAATGTTATATTTTGATGCAATATATATTTTTTTAAATCAAAATTAATGTGGACCAGCAGGTGGTGAGGTGGTTATAGCGCTGTATTACCACATGGCCTATCAGAATTCAAGTCCCAGACCTAGAGACTCAAAAATCAGGTGTGTGTGCGCATATGTGCCAAAATCCTGAGAAGAGAATGGAGGACAGAGGATTGCAGCATTGCTATCCCCTCTGGGGGTTGATTTATCACTTTCCCTTTTTCTGTCTCTTTCCAGCGAGTACATATACCCTATGGCTAAAACCTAAAAAAAAATAACAAAAAATCAATGCAAAATATCCATGATGAATAACTTACAAAAAAATGTAAATAGACAAAAGTAGTATTTCTTGTTTTTCATTTTGCTTCAGTTTCCACTGTGGCTTGGCAGGGCACTGACCACTTTAACAACACAGAGATTATCTGATACACTTATCCCACTTCCATGGACCTGATGGAATGAACAGTTCCCAAAGTGTCTCAAATGAAATCTATGTCAATATATTTTATTACTTCTAAAAACATAAGGAATATATTTAAATGTATGAGTTTGGTGCACACCAGTCACAACGTGTGCCAGACCTCTATTTGCTGGGAGTAGACATCGGGGCTGAATAAGATGAAAAATAAAAAAGGATCAGAGGATTTAAACAAGTTTCACCAAGTAATTAATTCCAGGACACAGCCAGTGGTTAAATCCTAGTCACTCAGTTTAAAAGCTGAGAATCGGTCCTGGGGTCAAAGCCAAGTAGAAATAGTCTAAGGATTACCATGCTCCAGTAATCCCACAAGAGCGTTTGCTGTGAAACCAGTGTTGCGTGGCCTTCTTTCTGGTAACTGACCTTGCCAATTCCTGAATTAAGAACTGCAGACCTGTCTCCATTCCCTACAGACTAAATTCCAAGCTTCTCTATGTTGCACCCGAGGCTCTTCACACAACATGGCCTCAATATGTTGTGTCTGTCCCCAAACCCCACCTTTATAAAACACTTTACCCAAAGTCGCAAATACAAACAGCTTTTGCTGCAGCCACATGCTCTCTGTACCCCCAGCCTTGGGCACATGGGCCTTGCAGCCCCTCATTTTCTTATATTTTCTTCTCTGATTTCACTTTCTAGAGAATGACAATTTCTAAAACAAGATTGAATTGAAAATCACCTCTTCTTTGAAGCCTCTACTGTCTTCCCCAGGTTGGGCTAAAAACAGAAACGTCTTCCTCACTTTGAACCCAGTGTATTTACATGAAAATATATTTTTGCATGTCTGTCTTAATAGATCTTTACTGGTTGTATTCATTACTTGGTAATATTGTTAGTACCAATGAAAGTTATAACAGAAACCATTTACAGAGTACTTCCTGTAGGCTCTAAAGCTTAGGCAATATAAAAAGTAGCTTAGTTGTTATAGTTCACACGATCTCAATAAATTTCATGCTATCACACTATCATTTTATATCATAATATTTTATATCATTTCCATTTTATCTATGAAAAAACCAAGGCCTGAGGAGCCTTCAACTTTGTGTGAAGCTGTGTTCACCTTTATACAACCAGCTCCTGGCATAGCAATAGCCTCATAGTCACACAGAGCATTCACTGAGTGAAAAATGAATGCATGACTGGTTGATACTAGCTGGAAGAAGTAGAAATGCAAAACATTTTTGCATCCCATTTATATATACATAGATATTTACACATGCAGGTTTGTGGTCTTATTTTACTTTTAAAGAAATTTTATGTAATCAGTATTCTTGGAGAACAAAGCTTTAGATGCATAAAACTAATTTCTTTTGCATAATAATTATTCAAACTCACTAGAATTTCAGTAGAATTCTAGTGGAATTTGATGAATAGCAAACTAACTTAGCTATATTCTAGACCTAAATTCTATACCATCCCTGTTTTTGGAAATTCTGCCGTGTGTATATGTATGTATGTATATGTGTGTGTGTGTAAATATATATATGGTAAATGGATGCTAAATATATATATTTACACACACACACATACACACATATATACATATAAAATATATATATATTAAAGTTGTGATTTAATTTCTTTTATTCTAATCATGAAGAAAACAATAAACTTAAATGTAAGTAATTTATTAAATTGAAGTGTAATTCAACTGAGAATTTATATATGATATTATAAGCCATTAACCACCCATTCAGCGAAATAGTATAGGGTTATATTACAGGAAAAGAATGGACTTGCTTTATCACAGAAAGCATGTATTAAAGTGTGGGAATATGAAAGAGAGAATGCTGCCTGCCTGGGAGCATCAAACAAACAGCAATCCACCTCCTGCTGTTCTGATTTATCCAAAGAGCTCAGGCATCAGCTTTTCTTTCCATTTCTCAGGGATGAAAATCTATATTCTCTCTACTATAATATCATCTGTTGAAAACATTCACTGGCTGAAGATTAAAAACTTTTCCACTCTGGAGGTGGGTTTTTTATTTCTTCACTTTGGAGACAAATAGAAGAAAACTATCAATATGTAATGATTATTACCAAGTGTTTTTCTCTACTATTTCGAGTCTTAAATATGCTCTTCATTAGCACTTTTGAGATTCATAGGGATATTAGATCATCATTAGATCATCTCGTTCCAGGTTTATTCTGGTGTCCCTCTGAGATTCCTAGACAATCTCATGGGGAACAGAACGTTGCCAGGTGTTTATCTGGCACGAACCTCACTGTCTCCCACCGCACATAGTTATATAATGTGTGCTTCTGTGCAATATTGGTCTGGGTAAATAATTTCAATATTAAAAAGAAAAAAATACTCACCTATTTTGCAGACCACTGATCTAATTCCAACTCATTTTACAGATTAGAAAACTGAAGCCCAGGAAGTCACTCTGGTAGTGGCTAGTGGCACTCAAAGTAGTCATTATGTCATGGGATCCATTGACCCTGGAGTTCGTTTCTTCTACCTGTAGCTCAGAATCCTTCACTAAACGGATCACCTCTGTACAGCGGTTGTATTCTTAAGCAGATACTCAATTGATCTGAATCTCAGGCATCGTCATTATGCAGGTAAAAGTGGGGAACTAAGTTTTTGCTAAAATGATCTGATACTTTTTATCCTCTTAATGAAGAAGCTAAATACTATCCTAATGCTAACTTAAAACCCTTGATTGGCTGCACTAGCTTTGCATATTCTTATGAACACTCTAAACTTTCTGTTTGTCAGAGCCTCCTAAAAAAACAAACAACAAACAAAAACTCCCTTGAATGGAATTTGTCCACTCCATCAAATTCATCCCCATTCCAGGCTGTGATGAGTATTTCTACTCAAAGTGAAAAGTTGTCATCAGTAGAGGTTTAGTAATGGGGACTCAGGGGAGGATAAGGTGCTGTCTGGGAGGCTTGTTAACTGATAGGCCAGTGATTGAAGCATATGTTTCAGCTTCTGATTATTTCTCTTAACTCCTGATCATTGCTTCTGTCTTTCCTTCTCCACCCCATCTCATAGCCAGTCAGTCTATGTAGCTGTTGGGCTAAGTAGGCAGCTGATTAAAGCACACGTTTGTCACTCTAGAGAATATCATGATAGTATCCCCTGGGCATTCTCAAATGAGGGTCTCAATCTCTGTATTGGTAACTCATTTAAGGAAAGAGACAATGACTTTGTAATTGAATTCTCTATAGGTTTGTTTTCTTCTGGTCACCACCATTATGCATTATATGATTACGGTGGGCAAGCTGATGTATATCTTTTGCATGGAGCCACATGAAAGAAATGATAGATAGGGACATCTGTGAGCCAGGATTGTGTGTCCTCAGGAATTCCAGGTTACCTGTGGAAACCATTGCTGGATAACACACTTGATCCTCAGGCATAGGATTTGATCAATATATGAAAACTCCAGGGTTGCTTTTTCTTCCTAACAATACTAGATTGCTACTTTGCTAATAAATATTCCTGACTCCTGTGTGCCCTGGGCAAAGGCCGCCATCAAGACTGCTGTGACAGTTTTGCCACAGTTCTCAATTGTAAGGGAAAGAATTCTTTTTGAGAGGAAAACCTTTGTGGATGAAAAATAAGCAAAGATAAATTAATGTAGAACTAGATGGTTGATAAAAATAGTAATTGCTCATTTTTTAGTCATATACCATGTAAATAAAGTGATATATATATATATTTATAATATATATGTAATATATATGTATATATATATATACTATATATATATATATACATATATATATATATATATATATATATATATATAGTATATATATATATATATATATAATCTAGTCAGAAAGCATGTCATTCACCAGAAGGAACAGAGAGGGAGAAAGCACTTTCTCCTGTGGGTTGTGGTCACGCCACAATTCTTTCCCTTCCATTTCTGCATCCTCCATCCTGTTGGGATTTGGGGCATGCATACATTTGTGCCCAACATTTTTTTAAGACACTGGGGCCAAGATACCAATTGTGGTTGGCCATTTGGAAACCAATTCCCTTAACTAGACTATAAGACTAGCCATGAAATGATAAGACTTTTAAAAAGTCTTTTTTGAGTATACTTCTTTACACAAAAAATAACCAGATTTGGAAATGCATAATTAGGAATCAAGAATTCATTTTTTATTTTTTATATTATTATTAATTTTAAAATTTAAAAACTGAAAGTAAATAATTTAGGAAAATACTTCAATGGATGTAAGGTACCATGTTGACATTTGTAGAATTAACTACCTGAGCTGTACCTGAAGGAAGAGAGGAGAAAGTGATGTGGGGAAGCTCCATTACTAGAAAGCTGTAAGTGAGAAGATGTAATCTAGCAGATTGCAAGAGGCACAGAGATAAGGCAGACTGAAAAACTTGTACAGTAAACCCACCAGATCGGACTCTGGACTTTGGGTAGAAACAGCAAGGAGTACTAGCAACCATACTGAGCATAAAATTTATGCTATAGATGTACCAATAATAAAATAAACATTGCTTGGCATCCTCAAATCCTACCATTTGTTCTTCAAGTTTAAGGGAAATTCTACAATGTGCTCCTTTTTATTATTTTTTTTTAAGAGAGAGATTTTTGCTATAGAGTGTAGATGCTCATGGAGAGACAGAGACAGATAGAGAGACAGAAAATAAGAAAGTACCTCCCAGGGGAGATGGCCATGCTGCACTCCCTTCCCCTCCATTCCCCTTTTGGAATTTTGGGTATAAGTGCACATGCACCTGGGTTGAGTTTTAGCGACTGGGGTCTTGGACTCAAACCATGGTCGACCACATGAGAGTCTAGAACTTTAACCATATATTCTGGTCCCCAAAGTGCTCCTTTTACATTTATATGAAAGAGCTGTATAATCACCAAGCTATGTGTCATTGGTTATTAAGGAGGAAATATCAATTCTTTATCGCCTTATGAAATGGTATTGACAGGAAGCAATTTCTCACTGTTCAACAACTTTTCTAAGTTTTGGCTGGTGACACTCAGATGTATTATAAGGGATATACATTTTAGGAGGCTGGCAGTGAGAAAATTATGCCAAGATATACTATAGACCTTTTGGTTCAAAAATTCTAAGTGTTTTGGTAACAATGTAATTTCTATTTTTTTTTTGTTGTTGTTGTTGGGGGAAAGGTTTTTGCTATAGGGTGTATGCACTTGCTAGAAAGACAGAGAGAGAGACAGAAAGTAAGAAATCACCCCCCAAGGGGGATGGCCATGCCACAATCCCTTCTCCTCCATTCTCCTCTCAGGATCTTGAGCATGCATCCACACGTGCCCAGCATGAGATTTTAGCTACCAGGTCTGGGACTTGTACTGTGGTCTATTACATGGAAATCCAGCGACATAGCCATTACACCATCTGCTGGTCCCTCTGTAATTTCTGTTTTAACAAGAAAGGACTGCCTTTGCCTTTACAATATATTGAACCCAGGAAATTCTGTAGATACTTTAGTAAGAAAGGACAACTTTGACTATCATATTATCTGGAATTAGTATTTTTTAATGCTAGACTACATACATATATTTGTAAAGATCACACTAACTGAACTGTTCTCACCAAACGTTTGTGTGGACCAGTTCTAAGCAATTCATGGTTTATACTCTTAAAGAATTCATGTCTATTTTAAGCTGGGTTGAGAAAAGAGATTTCTATAAGAAAGGAGGCATTTACCTAGTGAACATAAAATATGGGGGCAGTATGAGGTTTGGCCATGTAAAGTCTCTATACAGTTCTTATGTACATTGAAGTAAGATGATAAATATAAAACAATTATACATACCAGATATTCTTTAAAGATATAAAACTTTTATGCAATATTTCTAACAGTGATGAGTGAAAGATAAATGAAAATTAACTGAAGTCTTATCATGCAGAAGAAGAAAATCTAGCTTACATACATAGCCAATGGCACTTTTTTTATTATATTCAAAATACACATTCTTAAGTCTTAAAATCCTACATACACTTTATGAAAACCACCTGTATGGAATTATCTGAGAAAGATTTATATATGCTCTAAATCTGGATATTAAGGATTTTGAATGAAAGGTGAGACAAATTTCTCAGTAGGAAATGATAGTAGTGTTGGTTTTGGAACTAATTAAACAAGTATATTGAACTATTTATCCCAATGTTTAGCAAGTAGTAGGCAGTCAAAGCATACTGACTTGGTTTTCTTCCTGTGGATAAGACTTACTGAACTTTTTGTTTTCTTAAATGCTAGTGGTGATGAAAATGGCTAAAAAAGAAATGTGAGATATTTTTTCTTTTTTTTTTAATTTTTAGAGAGATTTTTGCTATAGGCTGTGTGCACTTGTCAGAGAGACAGAGAAACAGAAAGTAAGAAATCCCCCCCACCCCCGGGGAGGGATGACCATGACACAATCCGTTCTTCTCCACTCTCATTTTTGGATTTTGTGCACACATGCACATACCCCTGGTGTGAGTTTGAATCCGCCATGTCCAGGATTCAAACTGTGGTCACATACCTGGGAGTCTACAATGCAACCATGATGCCCTCTGCTGGTCCTGACATACTGTTTTTAAAGGCTAACTTAATGGACCATGGTTATCCTGTGAAACACAGAGTCTTTGATCAGGCATGTGTCTTGGAAATGTACTCTAGCTTTTGTCCCTGGATGATATCAGATATTATACAGAATCTTGGGACCAGCAGTTGGCGTAATGGCTATGTTGCTGTACTCCCATGGTGTCGACCACAGTTTGAATCCTGGGCCCGGAGGCATAAAACTCACGCTGGGCGCGTGTGCATGCGTGCCCAAGATCCTGAGAGGAGAATGGAGGAGAAGGGATTGCACCGTGGCCATCCCCCCGGGGGGTGATTTCTAGCTTTCTCTCTCTCTGTCTCTCTCTGTCTGGCGAGCGCATGCACCCTATAGAAAAAACCTCTTCAAAAAAAACAAAAGATATTATACAGAATCTTTAGGTGGGATGTACAATCTGACTGACTCAGAATGGAAACTGAGGTGTTCTACATTTTATTCAAATAATAATTGTTGAACATACTTTGCCAAGCTCTAATAAAATCAAATTACATGCAGTACCTTATATATTAACTGCTGCCTTTAAATTCAGATGTTTTTTTTTTTTTGAGAGATTTTTGCTATAGGGCGCATGCGCTCGCAGGACAGACAGAGAGAGACATAGAGACAGAAAGCGAGAAATCACCCCCCAGGGGGGATGGCCACGCCGCAATCCCTTCTCCTCCATTCTCCTCTTGGGATCTTGGGCATACACGCACATGCGCCCGGCGTGAGTTTTAAGCCACTGGGTTAGGGACGTGAACTGTGGTCGACTATGTGGGAGTCTAGTGACATAGCCACTACGCTAAATGCTGGTCCCACATTTTTTTTTTTTTTTTTAAACAAGTGGTTTTTGCCATAGGGTGAGTGCACTTGCCAGAGAAAGAGAGACATAGAAAGTGAGATGGAAAGTGAGAAATTACTTGACCGAGCGATGGCCGTGCTGCAGTCCCTTTTCCTCCATTCTCTTTTTGGGATTTCAGGCACGCACACACATTTGCCCAGTTTGATTTTCAAGCCACTGGATCACGGTCAGCCATGTGGGAGACCAACAACGTAACCGCTATGCCGTCTGCTGGCCTTAAAGTTCAGAATCTGCCATGTGAGCTGGGAGGGGGCCGTGCTAAGTGAGAATTATTAACAGATCCATGCCTGAGTATATCTCCAGTCAAGCCTTTGGTGGGAGTTGCAATAAAGACAGAAGAGAAATGTATTGAAAACACAGCAAATTGAGGGTTAGGCCGTGAAAGGGAGGTGACCTCTGAACTAGGCGGTGAAGGAATTCAGACAGTGAACAAAGAATGAACCAGAACTATAGTCACATGAATGAATGATGGAGTTTGGTGGTTTTGTGTAATGTTGTACAGAAACTAAATATCTTTACGGTGCAGTCTTTCTGAAGCATTTTTATATGTGCTTCTTGGGAATGAAGCTCTCAGAACATGTGGTTTAAAGTATGATGGCAGTACTAATAGCTTCCTTGCTAAAAGATGTATTAATTTACTACCTAGCAGGAACAAACAGTAAATAAAAGCAAAGCACAGCTTGCCTACATTTTGCAAAGACAAAATGAGGTAGAAAATTAAAGATATTTATCTCTATTATTCTCCTTTTAAATTTCTTGTTAACTAATCTGCAGCCTAAAGAAAGCGATAAAACTTTGTTGAAAATAGGAAGGTAAGAACAGCAAAGATAGAGCTTTGGTGGAGATTTTGGTAAGAAAACAAAATACAACTCAGAGCTTAAATTTGGAAATTGTTCTTTTGTTCAGGTAAAATACTGTGAAGTGTGTCTGCTTCTATAAAAACTGCTATACTGAGAGCCATGGCAAGTATTTCTGTAATCTATGTGAGCTATCAGTGTGGCATTTAAAATGCCATTAATTTTCAAGCGATGAAAAATATATTTGGAGTCATGATGTACTATGAAAAATAGGATGATGTTGAAATTCCTCAATCTGTGACATCTTGTCCGATGAACTTCGTAGGGAATATTGGTACAAATCATACCTACTGGTGGTCCAGACAGGACAGTGGGTGAAGCCATGGGGAGATTTGTAGCCAGTCTGCTTTTGCTGCTGTCCTTTCACTGGGACCGAATCTGCTCAGGTGGCTCAAATGAAGGAGCTGAAGTTCCAAGTAAATAGATGAGGAAGGAGGCAGTGGGACAGATCATGGCCTGTAGAATTAGACAAAGTTGGCTTTGAAAGTTAGCCAATTTACTGAATTTCTCTGTCCATTTACTGGACTTCTCTGAGGCTCTCGGTGTTATTTTAAAATCTTAAGTTAAATGACTATGCCACATACTGTGCCGATGACTGAGAAAGGTGGTATTGTGAGTTAAGAGCAACTTTATTTAGCCTTAAGTAAAATACAGAAGTGAAACTACTATAAAAAAATAATATTATTATTTTTTGACTATGTGTGACACACACACACGCACACACACATACGGAACAAAAAGAGTTTTCCAGGAGTTGCTGAGCTATGGTGAGTTTTCCAGAGGAAACAGGGTAAGAACATAATTAATGTAGTCTTTGCCTTATGTCTCACTGATACGTGCATATATGAAACATGAAACCATACCAAGGAATGTGTGATGGAATGCTAACCTGAGGGCAGTAATGCCTGGAGAGGTGTCACCCAGAGAGATGGGTTCGTGCTGATCCAATGAGTTGATCCTTTGTAGCGATGACAGAAGTGAGGCAGGTGGCTAGCTGTATGACTTGGGCTATTCACTATGCCTCAATTTCCCATTGATAAAAAGGATAATGCATATTTAATCAACTTACAGATCCCCTGATAGCATCGTCCAAAGCGTCTTCTAGTTTACTCTGGTTGATATTGCTATCTGATTCTTGGGCCTTGGTTTTGAAGGAGGTATCAACATAACCTATCACTGTCGGCTTTGCCTTGCCTGTAGAGTCGAGACCACAAGCATAATGGCAAAAGAAAAGTCAAGAGAAATGGCAAATGGCCTTAGGTTGTTTCTGCCCAGTTATGACAGAGCGTAGTCTGCAGTCTCCGAATATGCCTAAAGCCTCTGGATCTTTCTAAAAGAACATTAACTTGGGAGGAGCTCAATAAGAACATATCCAAAACAACCTGGCAAATTTTTGATGAAATAACCTGAATGAGCCTATTTTGGGGGGGAATACAATAATTATTTTTCATGAGGCAGAGTCATAAGAAATAGACCAGGCTGTTGATTCTACACAGATGAGGCAATCCTTTAGAGATAATAAGGGTAAACAAATTAGCAAGAAGAGATTGTGGGTTATGAGCAGATGGGAAGTATAAATCTGCACAGGATTCTTTATTTAACTTAATCCTATTAATATCTTTACAGTTCTATGGGTGAAAGATACTGGCGCATAATCTGTCCGTGTCCTGGGTCTATGTAGTTTGAGAGTGTAGATATAACACAATTTATCCCCCAGGCTCATTTCATTGATGTTTAACAGCCAAAATTAGTTTCCTCCATAGGGATTTATTGAAATAAAAGGGTTGTTTATAAATCAGTAAGATAGACCCAATTTTTATTTAGGGAAACATTACTTTCTTATAAATTTTGCTTCATATATCACTTTAATAATTTCCACCAAAGATTTTCTTGTTAGCTTGTCTGTTCTGTTTAGTTTGGGTTGTTTCTTTGTTTTGTACTTCTGATAGCCTTTGCAAATCTGATACTAAGGAGGTTATTCCTTCTGTTGCCTCAAATAAGGGGGAAATTTCCTTTTAGTATGCTAGAAAACTCATTAATAAAGAGACAAAACTTCCCCCTCAAGGCATTTGAAGCAAAGCTTTAAGAGATCCTTGATAACACAAAGTTACCAGTAAAATCAGAAAGCTCCTGAGTCTAGGGTACTCTTACTAATTCCTTAAACTAGCAAGTCCAGTTGTGAATGGAGGTAGGACTGGGAGCAATTAGAAAGAACTAAACCTCTAGAGAGACAAGGCAAATGCAAGAATCAAATGGGAAAATTTACAGACAACATAATCTTGGATGAGCAGATTTATATTTTGGATTACAGATACCCACAGGCTATATTTGTAGAAAGATAGACACAAAATGAGATTCTAGATGTCTACAGGATCTGAAAATGTTGCCTCTTTAGTAACACCTGTACTTGATGTTCCTGGTCTTTGCAGCTGCCCTGCAGAAAGAAATCCACCATCTGGGTTTATCGTAATCCCCAAGCATCCTAGACCATACATTCTGCTGTGATGTACATGCTGCTTTATAAATCAGTCCTCATGATCAAGTCCGATTGAAGAGATTTGCATGAATATTACATAGAAGCCAGCAGCTGAGTATTTCAATTCCATATCAAAAATAGAATAGAGGCTCTAAACCCCAACAATCATAGAAACTAACTTGAAAGACAGAACATTCTGGAATACATGCGGAGGGAAGGATGTCATTGTAAATAAGACACTGAGACCATCTGCACATCAATTGTTAGTGGTAAAAGTAGAAAACAAGGCTTTGGAATGTATTTATAGCTGTATGGACAATAAATCAGGAATTTTCTAGTGTGATGTAATGTTCTTCCCAGACCACATTAAGGACTTTGTGTCCCATTCCAGCACCATATGATAGCAAGATTGAAATCCAAACTGATACGTATTAAACTTTTTCAAAAGATGCATCAGTGTTCTATCTGCCAAACAATATTAGGCTTTAGAAGTCTAGTGACTATGGGAGATGGACTGCAATGCTAGATGTAGTTTCTAAAAGTATAAGGTATAAACAGAAGTTTTAAAAAAATTGTCACACGTCTGCATTTCTGTTTATACACAAAGAACACATGTTGTTCTTTCAAATACATTGAGGGACTGCTTGCTTTGTGTACTCTTCCCTGAGCCATTAATAACCATGACAAAGCTCTCTTTTCTCCCAAAGTTTGCTGCTTACCCATTAGGAAGGATGGCCACATTTCCAGATTAATATAACACTGCACTGCAAAGGGTTGTGTCCCAGAACAGAACTACCCAAAAAGTGTTAAAGAAGATCAGAGTAAAGAGACTTCCAGTTCAGAAATCAACAGTAAACTAAATTTGAGTGGAAGGCTTTTGTATAGAATTTAGGTACCTTTCTTCTACTCTGCACCTGGCTTGCACATTCTTGTTACCATTTCCTGTGTGTCTTCAAGAGCGCTATTTAACATCTCTAAGCCTCAGTTTCATCATCTAAAATATTATGATAATTACACAGTATAATTAATATGCTTATAAAAATTTATGAATGAATGCTTCAAAAGTGCTTAGTACAGTGTGTGACAAAGACAATCGACACCACACACACACTACTTTACGCATACTGCAGTGTAGTAAATAAGAAGTGTTGGTGGAGTCAATAAACAAATATTTCAGGCACTGTCTATGCATATATTTTCTGGGAACCTGATAATCCAGGGCAAAAAATATCATTTAAAAACCTTTTTTTTGGGTCATCCCATGCATGGTATTTAAGGTAGCTAGATCCTACATGGCAGACTCTGTGGTTCAAGGCCTTGAGCTGGTAGCTTGAGAAATATGCCAGATGCATATGTGTGCTTTCTCAAAATCCCCAAAGTAGAGAAAAATAGAGAAGAGATTGCAGCATAATAATGGGGGGTACTTACTCACTTCCTTTCTCTCGCTCTCTCTTTCTCTTTCTGTCTTTCTGCAGTGATCACACATGTCCTCTGGCAAAATTATTTTTAAAAACATCTTTCTCATAATCGATTTCTTATTATAAGGATCTTCTCCACAGACATTATTTATTTATTCACTTATTTATTTTTTGGCCACCTGAATAGATTCATGATTTCTGGAACTCTCTGTCACAAGCTAGGAAGTAGAGGTCAGTTTTTTGTTATTTTCTGCATTTGTGCTGTTTGGCCAGTAGCACAGGGAGGCCTTGGTGGAGAAGCAAATGCAAATGATGATTTTCATAAATGCATTTATTGTCTTGTTTATCATTCCTTTTTATGAATAATCTGAAGTTCATGTTTTTCTTGCAAAAGAAACTGAACCGAGTGGATTAGGAATAGTGAAGAAGAATCTATTCACACCTCACTAGGTCTTCCCACACACTCGGGCATCTGGATATTCCGTACCATGCCGTAAAAGGTCACTCACTTGGCCTGAGGAGCTTCTCTCTTGGCTGAAGGAATAGATAGACACCAGGGAGACATTTTTAGAAGACCAATAAAGACTAGTTATGGGCATCGGAAATAAATCTTTCCTGTGGGGTGGAGTGTGTATGTGAGGATTAGGGGATGAGACAGGGAGTTGAATAAACCAAGGACTGGTAATCAGGGATATAGCGGCTCTTTGTTGGACAAAATAGCTGGATTTTTAAACAGGAAAGGGTGGGGATTTGAGAAGGAAGACTATAGAAAGTAAAGACATGAATTCCGCTTGACTTTAGAGGCAGGAAGGAAAGGGTCTTATTGGAGAAAAGGGAAAGATTAATGGAGTGTCCCAATGTCTAGCCTGAGAAGAGTACTATTAATCTGATCAGTGAAAAGCATTCACCGGAGGCTCCTAAACAAAAGAAAGACATAATGAAAAGGAATTTAGGAAGATTATTCTGGCAACATTGTACAGGTAGAGTTAGAGAAAGAGAGAGAGAGCCAGTTAAATTGCTCTGGCAGGTATCCGGGTTAAAGTGATGAGGTGCCATGCTAGGGCAATGCTGGTAGAAATGGCAGAATCTGATTTAAAGAGATTTTGTGTGTTTTGATGACTACTTGTAAAACTCAGGAAAATGTGTTTTCCTTAGAAAAACAATCTCTCTAGTTTGTAAAGTTTTATATCACTCTTTTCCTTCTACTACTTCCTAAGCCCCACAAACTACACAAAGAAGCTCTAATAAAGCATGGGTTTAAAAAAATTAATTTTTTCACTATTCACATGCTAAGGGATTAAATCAGTGTGTTCAGTATCTTTCAGAATAGACATTCTCAGTGCTTTTTATGAATGTCTATCATTTCCTACCCCCAAACATATCATAGACGTACTAGCTAGACACACTTTTTCTGAGAAAATATGACACTATAAGACCATCTCTGATTTAACAAAGTCTGACCTTTTTCTTCTGGATTTTTACTTGCCTACTAAGTATACAGTTTTTAATTATTGAAAACAATTACAAAACCTCGTTCTTTATTACCTACGTGTACATTGTGCAGATATTAGACTTATAATATTTTCTTGGTCTTTCTAGGAAGCAAGCAAAAGCACTTACTATAACATTTATATATATATATAAATGTTATATATAGCATATATATGTGTGTGTGTGTCTATATATATATAGACACACACACACATATAATTGATGAACATGTGAATAATATCCTTAGAGAAATGGAAACCTATCTGCAGTCTTCTTACAATTCAGTAGTTGTTCATTAATTACTTGTCATTTTATTTATAAATGTAAATATAGGTAAAGTAGAAAAATGCTATTTGCTATATGGTGTATGCATTTCTTAAAGAGAGAGACAGAGGAAGTGAGAGAAAGTGGGGAGAAAGTGAGATAGTGCAATAGACAGCCTCCCAGGAGATACTATCTCTTCTGTTGTCCTCTCGGAACTTTGGTTACCCCCACACATCCATGCCTGGTGTGTTTTTAAAGTTGTTGGGTCTGGGACTCAAACTACACAATCTTCTGGGATTCAGCCCCATTAACCACCATGCCACTGGCTGGCCTGTACTTTACCTATATTATATAAGTCAACAAACAATAGTAAAAAATCAATTTTAATGATCTGGAGCTATTTCAGGATTCTGTTAGTTGTTCACACTCTTTAATGATGTGAATCATATTTGATTTAAAAACCATCTTTAAGAGTATATCCTTAAAGATTTCTTGGTGACCTTGCTACATTAAAATATTTTGAGAAGCTAACTGGCCAAATGATAGCAAAACAAGTAGCTGAACAAAGAATCTCACTAGATTAGTCCAATAGACTTCCTTAAGTAATTAATTCTCACTTAATCCATTTAAGCATTTAATTAAGCACCTAGGAACAAAGTACAGTGCTTGTAATTGGGTCAAAAGAGGTGAAAAATATTGGTCTTTAGATCTTTTGCTGGACTTTGGAATATTCACAATATACTTAATGAAAGTCAGACTTAGGGATACCACAACACATAGTTTTGCAATGTGTCAGATAAAGTTAAAAATTTTCAATACGATTGAAGAGTAGCCACAATAAACCTGGCTGAAGTTACTGATTTCATGAACACATGGTATGTTCTCTGGAACTGGTAAGCTATTTAAGAAAGAGATGGTAGGTTGGAAGGGTAGGACCACAGGTTGTACTTAAAAATTGAGTGATTTTAATAATAATCTAAAGAATTTGCACTGGATTCTGAAGTCATTAGGGAAGTATCAGTTATGTTTGATTAAGGAAGATATGTTAATACTAGCATTGCTTTGCTCAGTGTAAAAATAGAAATCATTTAAAATAGCCATAACTATTATGTATACTTGGAAGATATTATGGGATTTCATTTTCATTCAATGACCATTGTATACATCATTTATTATTTCACTTCATTGCATTTTAGCTTTTAAGACTTTCAGATAATTACAAATATTTATTACTGAATTCATTTATTGATTATGTTCTAGTGTTGTAAAATGTGTTATTAAAAAATACCATTGAAAGGATCCATAGCAGAAATTTTTCACTAAAAAACTGAAATGAGATTTCATTTTTTTTGTTGTAAATTGTTGTTAAGTGGACATGAGAACTGGGGAACTGTTCTGATGTCAAGTTTCCAAGACTGATTTCTAAGAGCATAGAAACTGAAAAATTAACCCATCGTTACAAACATGGGCATGCCATGCCTACAATACAACCAAAGCAATATATCTTTACTATAATTCTTTTAGAATGTCTCCTCTTTAGGACAGCAGCTTTCATAAAGGTTTACTTTGAAGCTTTGAATTTCACATTTTGGTTCTGACAGCCAACATAATTATTTCCTTTTAGTACGTTTCCTAGTTTATATGTTTGATATATGGTTCATTCCACACACGTTTTATTACTTCTAAATATGTCTAATGTTTTGGTAGTATAACAGTTGTCAGGAGAAATTGTGCAAGTGTGGAATTTGATAGTAGCTTAGAACTTAGTATTTCCTTTTGTTTTATTTTATTTTTTAGGAGGGTGCCTGCACTTGCTAGGGAAAGGGAGAAAGTGAGTGAGAAATCACCCCCAGGGGTGATGTGGGAATGACCATGTCATAATTTCCTCTCCCCCATTTTTCTCTTGGGATTTTGAGCACACATATACATGTGTTTGACATGTTTTTCAAGCTGCCAATTCTGGGACTTGAACCATGCAGTCAGCCATGTGGGATCCAGAAGCTTTAAACTCCACATCACCTGCTATCTCAGCATTTCCTTTTCAAAATAGAGACAATAGTATATTTAGTATTTCATTCTCTAAGTATGTATCTTACTTTTATAAAGTACACCAACTCTTTATATTGCTATCATTTATTTTTTTTCACAATGGTGTTTTTTTTTTTGGTGGTGTGGGGGAGGAGGGGGATTATTTTTCCCCTTAGGTCAGATGTGCTTGCCAGAGAGAGACAGAGAGAGACAGTGGGAGGGAAAGTGAGAAAGCATCCCTTGGGGAGATGGCCACACCACAGTCTCTTCTCCTGCTGGGATTTTGAGCATGCATGCACATGCACCAGACATGATTTTTAAATTGCCAGGTCTAGGACTTGAACAATGGTCAGTCATGTGGGAATCCAGTACCTTAACCACCATACAACTTGTTACTTCCACTTATGGTGAATTTGAAGCAAACATTTCTGCTATAATAGGTCTACTTCTTATTTCAATTTGTATTTTCTTATAGAGAAGAATAGAAATTTGGAGTTAGAGAAATGTGAAAATATGTCATTCAGGTATCTGGATTAGTATAGAATTCTTATGTGTGTTGTTTCTTCTTTTCCCCCAGACTATGTTTATGTAATAGTGAATATTATGTCATTATCTTAAAAAGTAGTTACCTGGGTTCATGTTATCTCATTTACTATAATGGGAGGTTGTGAATGAAGAGTATCTTCTAGTTGCTAATGCTGCCATACTAAAGGGTTTCACATGTCATTTCTTATATGATGTGCATATGAGAGCATAAATTGTAATACGAGGTAAAATGGAATATTGGAAACATCTAAGTCAGTTCTGATTTTTCCAAAGGTAGCAATAATTCAAATCGATACTCAAGATTCTGTGACTTTTCTGCTTCAAGAGAAGTGGACTCTGTCAACTGTTCACTGTCTCCTTCACTGTCTCCTTCACCCTGCTGCAGAGGAAATTATGCTTCCTTCATGTTCTTACAACCCCTACTATGTATATCAATTGTAGGACTAATCGTACTACTTTGCAATTAATTCTGCACATTTATATCTCCCACTCTAGTCTGAGAACTTATTAATGGAGTACTATCATCTTCCCTAGTATCATTGTCAAGGACAGAGTAGGCATTAAATAAATGCTTATTGAATGAAATAATGATTGAACGAGTCAAAGACAGGCTACAAATACATGTGGTTACCATGTGGTTTTGTTTGCTAAATTCTGATTTAAAACTAATTTGAACAGTTGTAGAAGGAATGCTCCAGGAAAACTATATTATTTCCACTAGAGTTGCAGCCAGAAGAAATAAGCCTTCCCAGGGTAAGATGACAAAGAGAGAAGGAATATGATGGAAAGGCTGTCCAAAAGACTAAGGGCACATAGTCTTGTATTGCTAAAATAATGGAAGAAGAATATGTGGTACTTAAAGAAATCTTCTTGACTTTGCAACTAAAGCAGACACCTGCTTCTCTGATTTGTAGAATTCAGTCTTGTAACTTATATTAGATCTTCTTATGGTTAATGGTCAAATGGTATCTACCCAAAGTCAGTATCATTCTGCCTGGATGCTCTAGCTCATTTAAAATGCATCCTTCCTAGTTTCTGTGAATTCTTTTCACTAAAAAATGCTAAAGTATGTGTTTTGAACCCTATCATTTGTACCTCCAAACCCACACTTCTTTTTTTTTTTTTTTTTGGAGAGATTTTTTTTTTTTTTTTTTTTTTTTTTTTTGCTATAGGGCATGTGTGCTCACCAGGCAGACAGAGATATAGAAAACAAGAAGTCATCCCCCAGGGGGGATGGCCAAACCGTAATCCCTTCTCCTCCATTCTCCTCTTGGGATCTTGGGCATGCACGTACACGTGCCCAGCGATGAGTTTTAAGCCACTGTGTCCGGGTCGCGAACCGGGATTGACTACATGGGAGTCCAGTGACATAGCCATTATGCAAACTGCTGGTCCCCAAGCCCACACTTCTTTGTCTAGTTCCTGGCCCTCAAATTCTACATACCACTGGGTTTGCCTCACCAAACAGGCAGTCTTTGTTAACCATTTGAGTGCTCATGCAGAAATATCACAACCACAGATTATTTTTCAGTGACTTCAGGTAGGAGGGTATCAGTGGCTTCTAGAACCATCAGGCTAGAATAGATTTTTAAAGCTAAATTGGATTTTTATGACTCATCACAAACCATTTTTGTATGCACTAAGACACAATGTAAGTGTACTGTGCACAGGAATAATTACTAGTTTGTTGGAAAAGTTGTGACGTATTTTTCTATGCAAAAATGCATCATGACTTTTCCAACAACCCAATAGATACTGCGCGGTGACTACGATTTCTTTTCCTTGATTTTTTTGTCTATGATACCAAAAATGGATCTCAATGAAACAAAAACAAAAACAAAAAACTGCTTGGGATATATCTTTAGATCGAGGTTAAAGTATGACTGAAAGACTTGTAGAAATTCTCTTTTACCATTCTATTCAGTATTTATTTTTCCTCTAAAATATCTGGACTTTACCTGTGTTAAAATAATAACTTTAGATAAATCTAATTTAGCAGAGTTTAACTGAGCAAAAACATTCATGAATCCAGCAGCTTCAAGAATGGTTTCCTACTGGAACCAGCAGTTAGCGTAACGGCTATGTCGCTGGACTCCCACGTAGTCGACCGCGGTTCGCGTCCCATACCTGGTGGCTTAGAACTCACGCCTGGCCCGTGTGCGTGCGTGCCCAAGATCCCAAGAGGAGAATGGAGGAGAAGGGATTGTGGCATGACCATCCCCCCTGGGGGGTGATTTCTCGCTTTCTGTCTCTATGTCTCTCTCTGTCTGGAGAGCGCATGCGCCCTATAGTGAAAAAAAAAAAAAAAAAAAAAAAAACCTCTCCGAAAAAAAAAAAAGTATGAATGGTTTCCTAGCAAATCTGAGGTGCTTCATGGTCCTGTAACTTTTATGAGTGGGAATAGGAAAGTGACCTAAGAAAATGGAAATGAGGGACTAGAGGCAGAGGAGCAACTACATCGGTTACCCAGTATTTGCCTATAGGAACACAGTTCAAACAGTGGGTTTTCTGTGATGGATTGAACTATGGCTGCTGTGATTGGCTATGACTTACCAATTGGATAAGGAAGCTGATTCCCAAATAAGGGAACTCAAGTACATGAGTACAGAGGCCTCATTAGACCAATATTGTTTGGTTTAACATCAGGAATAATGGTAATAAAATTCCATCCCAGCTTTTTCTTCTTTTTTTCTTAGAGTTTTTGCCTTAGGGTGTGTGTACTTGTCAGGAAGAAAGAGAGAGAGTGAGAGAGAAAGTTAGAAATTACCCCCTGGGGGGATGACCTTGCCACAATCCCTTCTCTATTTTCCTCCCAGGATCTTGGGCATGCACGCAGACATGCCTGGTGTGATTTTCAAGCCACCGCGTCTGGGACTTGAACCATGGTTGGCCATGTGGGAGTCCAGTGATTTAACTGCTATACTATCTGCTGTCCCCCCAACTTTGTTTTTTAACCTATTGAAATTTAACTTTTGTAATTATTACTACATTTTCATTTTTTCTTTGATGAGGTCCTGAATTATGAAAGTGGAGAAAGGATTCTTAAAAAATTTTTATTTTCTTATTTATTTCATATATGGGTGGGATGTAGAAAGAGACAGATAGCACTCCCAACAGGGTCCTGATGCCACCATCTACCCCCAAACTTCAATCAGCTCCAATCATGGGTGCATGTGCTCAGAAAGGTTTCTGGATACAAACCTAGGGTCTTCCCATGTAAGTCAGCCTTGCAGAGAGTCCTGTTTTTTTTTTTTTTTTTTTCCTCTGTGCAACTGTCTGGTTTCCAGAAAGGATTAAAATAAATCACTGCCATTAACAAATATAAAGCATTTTAATAATCTTTTGAGAATGCTTTCTATGTATGTCTCTCCGGAGAACACTTTGATTAGATTATCACAGTTAATCCTCAATTTTCCATTGAATTATTGTTATTACAAATTTATGGAAAAAGAAACATGAGTTTTAGAGGTTAAGTAACCTGCCCTATATCACAGAGTTATCAAGAATTAGTCAGAAGCCTGAATCTAGAATCCACTTATGTTATCAAAAGGCATTATGGCCATAAGATTCGTTGCCATTCAAGGGCCCACTGTCCTTTTTTGCAGGTGCCATTAATTGATCCATGACTTTCACAAATTCTTATATTAAAGAAAAAAATAACTATAGCATAGAGTTGGGATTTCATGGCTCTTTATGTAATTTCAGGGTTTTTCTTTTTTTAGCTACAGGATGGATATTTTAAATGTTCAGTTTCAAAATCAAATTAAAGCAAAAACATGGAAAGGGTCTTATCACATGTTCAGATGATGATTAATTAAAGTTACTTTATTTCACCCATCATACAAATATGCATAGAATTTTTTCAAGTAAAATACCTTTTCCCAAAGTCTGATCTTCTCTATCCATTCTCTCCCCATCCCTCTAATACTGCAGACTGAGAAATCAGTCCCTTTCCTGGATAAGGAGTAGCACATTACTTTGATCAGGCCACTGTCAGTGGCCCCATTTCCCAAATGAAATTTCCTCATTAGTGCCCCAAACTCAAATTTAAGCTTACGATGCAAGCCTTAACACGTACAGTTTGAGAGATATATATGGAATGCATGTAATATAATGAATTATCCATCCTCTCTAAATTATATGAGTTGATGTCTTGATAAGCTGCGTTTTTGGTTTTATGTTTCTCTGTGCAATTTTCATTAGAATGTCATGTAATAATTCAGTTACTGTTTGTGGTTTTTCATTTTTTTCTATGAAACCCTTATTGTTGTTACACTAGGGTTGTTTAGAACAGAATTAATCCATTAGTTTTAACATTAATGAACTAATCCAAAATAGATCTGAGCAAGCATTTGTATGCCTCTGTTGGTAAAGATTATCTATTCATTACTGAGTTAAAATGGATATGGATATTTTTCTTTTAATCTGGTACATGATTCTGCACACACAACTATGTCAACAATGCTTATCTCTCTTGTATTTTTCCTCTGTCTTTCTTAACCATCTATATGATGGCTTTGCCTTATAATCAACTTCGTTGAGTGGACTTGAAATACTTAACTAACAATACATTGATCATTTATATGATCTAGAGTAACTTAAAAAGGCATGGTATAAGTTGAAGAAATCGTGTAGAGGATGTCATACTTTTCCATATGAAAGTCATTGTGATCAAAATACTACCAAGGGACCAGCCCTGTTACCTAATGTTTAGGAGAGCTGGAACCCAAATGGCCCACCATGGTTGGAATGTTGGCCCTGGCAAATGGAAAAACATGACAGATGTATATGCATGCATACCCCAAATCCCAACAAGATAGAGAAATTGAGCAGAAGGGATTGTGGACTGACCATGCTTTATTGGAGAGTACTTTCTCACTCTCACTGTCCCTAGTAAGTGCATGTGCCCTCAGGCAATTAAAAAGAAAAGAGAAAAGATCATGAAGAAATGAAGAATCAGTATTCCGGTGTTTAACAGGAATCTAAATAAAATTGCTTTTCTAAATACTCACTTTCTGGTGAGACTGAGTACTTCAATATAGTCAGGATACTTGCATTGGGATTTTATTTTATCCTGTTTTCTGTATCTAAGTATCTAAATGAAAATGTTTTATTATAATATGAAGCAGCGGGTTTTTTCTTTTCTTTTTTTTTTTTTTTTTTTTTTTTTTTAAACTAGGTTCTACTATTCTTATCCTGTAATAAATGTCTTGTATGGGATGCAAGCAGGAATCCCTTTTTGTCAAGCTCCAGGAGATATTTCTACTTTCAGATTCCCAGGCACTTAAAAATGACAACAATAAAAAGATAAAAATAAGACCATCTATGAAATCTCTTTATTCATTAGTTAATCTATTTCTTTATTCTGTGACATTTATTGAGTTCTTATTCCATATAAAGAAGTACAAAGATACATAATTCATTTTTTTATTTTCAAGTAGCTCAAGGCATTATGCTGTGAAGAGCCTCAAAGACATTGAATTCTTATACCCAATACCCATAGTTTAGAACTGGGATAGACACAAAATAGGCACTTGATAACACTTGTGTACTAAGAATTTGTGAAATGAATAAACAAGGCAAAGATAAAGATTCCCAGGCAGGTTGTTATCAAAGTACAGGTGAGACATGCTCCATTGTGGATGGGCCTTAGAGGGGGTATAAGAAAGAGTAGGAGAAGTATATTTAGGCATGGGTGGGGAATTATAGGCACTGGTGTAGTTACGAAGTATGAAACAGGTGTAGAATTAATTAAACTGTGAAAGGCTGCTGGATGCCATGTTCTGGAGGCCCTACTGGTCAGAGATTGAGTTGAAGTTTTATGCATTCATCTTGGTGACAATTATTGGCTGGATCAGTCACCAGAGAAGAAATTTGTTCTCGTGCACTCTATGAAAGCAAATGTGAACATTATCTTTAAATAAGAGGCGACAATTAACATTGAAAGCCACACAGAGTAGATCAAGCTTCCCACTGATTAGAAGAACATTCCTACCCTTCCTGGTGTTGCTTAGCTCTGTCCACTTAATCCTTTTCCACTCTCGGTCATGGTTCTCTAGTGTCCATTATTTATTTTATCTATCACTAGAGTTTTTTCCTCACTTCCCATTAGTAGCTTCTCAGGCTTAATGTTTGTTCATTTTCAGCACAAGAGCCAAATATTTACAGTTGAACAAGCCAGAGGAAATAACATAAGAAGTTAACAATTCCAAAGAGAACACTGAAATAACAAGTCAGCCTTTGTTCATTCCTCCTTCTTAGCAATACTCTCGTGTCATATGTAATTTCCTCACAGCTTTTAATTATGTAAGCCCCCTCATCTGTGTTCCCAGAGTACTTTGCAGATCCTTTATGTCAATTTGGAATTAAGCCATAAGTACTTCATTTTTACTTTGTAAGTAAGGAAAATCATTGTCATTCAACAAGTATGAAGGTAGAAAAACTCATCTCAGGACTTGGCACTGCCAGAAACTTCCATTTCTGTGAAGAACCACTTTTCTTTGACTAGTAGAAAGTGCTGCTTTCTGATGTTTCTGTACCTTGGACAGAAGTGGTAACTCCTTCAACTTCTGCATTTCCTTGGAGAATGTGTATCTTTGGAAGGAGTAATAGCTGCTGGGAATTCCAACATTACCCACATTTTAGTGGCACCATTTCATTCAATATAGTTCAAGGTAATTATGGATTTTTATGAAGCAGTTTATGAAGGACAAAGTAAGCTAAGATAAAGAGTTTGTATTTTACCCAGAAGATATCATAAAGTCATTGGCATACTCAGAAAAATGAATATGATCAAATTTGCCATTGAAAGTAAAAAACTCCAGTTGTGATAAAAAAATGAATTGGTGTTAGGTAAGTATGAAGGCATCTAGACCGATGAACTGGCTGTTAAAATAATCTAAGTTTTGGGACCAGCAGTTAGTGTAATGGCTATGTCGCTGAACTCCCATGTAGTCGACTGCTGTTCGAGTCCTGGAACCAGTGGCTTAAACTCATGCCAGGCGCATGTGCGTGCGTGCCCAAGATCCCAAGGAGAATGGAGGAAAAGGGATCGCGGTGTAGCCACCCACCCCCCCGCCCGGGGGGTGATTTCTCACTTTCTGTCTCTCTGTCTCTCTCTGTCTTTCTGGCGAGCGCACGTGCCCTGTAGCAAAAAACCTCTCCCCCAAAAAATAAATAAAATAATCTAAGCTTAAAATTCTAAGCTTCTAGTGATAATGGCCTGGATCACTGTAATACATTGTAGATGACTTTATAATATTTAAGAGGAAGAACTGGCATGGGCACATGATTGATTGAATGGGAGTTTTAAGAGAGAGAAAGGGTATCAAAGAAAATGTCTGGTTGGAGAACTAGACGAGCGGGTTAGGGTGAAGAGGACCAGGTAGATGCCTGGAAGGAGATGAGTTTGTTCTTCCTAATATTTTACATTATTCACAAAATATGTACACATATTTAATAGTAATGTTGAATCTTTAGATTTTTCTTAAGTAGGAAAATATATTGCAAATTGTTGAGGTAAGGAAACTTCTCCATGTGTAGTTCCTCATTTAGGTCTTTTTCTATTCCATTCATTTATATGATGTGCTAAAGTAAGGGCTGTTAAACTATGGCCTATGGTTAATCCGTGGCCTCTGGCTTGGTTTTGTATGGCCCATGAGTTAAAAATAGATTTAACATTTTTTAAAATAAAAAATTGAAAAGTTTTTTATTTTTTTCATGAAATAGAGAAAAAGAATGATATAAGGACTCCAGGCCATGATCTACCCACAGCCTCAGTCAACCCAGATGGTGGGCATGTGTGTATGTACCTGGTGTACTCAGGACTCAGTACACAATCCGTGCTTTCTTCCCATGAGTCCAGCCACATCACCGTTGTGCTACCCTCTTGTTGCTAGGTTCTACATTCTTAAATGGTTGGAGAAAAATCTTTAGATAGAATATATTTTGATGACTGATGATTACATAAAATACGAATTTTTATTTGTTTTTTAGTTTTTTGACATAGGTGCATGCATTTGCTGGAGAGAGATAGAGACAGAGAGAGAGAGAGCAAGAGAAAGAGAGAAAGTGAGAAATCTCTCCCCAAGGGGGATGGGCACACCACAGTGTTTTCCCCCGTCTCGACTCGAGATTTTTAGCATGGACACACACACATCCAGCGTGATTTTCAAGCCACAGATCAGGTGCTCAAACCTCAGTCAGCCTAGGGGGATTCCAGTACCTTGACCACCATACCACCTACTGGTTCCAATAAAATAGAAATTTCTATGCATAAACTTTTAGTGGGATGCCAGTGTATCTATCATTTACATATTGTATATGGTTGCTTAGTGTTACAGTGGAGTAGGTGCAACAAGAACCTTTATGGCCCATGAAGCCTAAAATTTTTACTACCTAGGGAATTGGTAAGAGAAAAGATTTATTGGTAGGGCTGAGTTGGGTGAGGTGAGTCTTGTGAAGGGCCCTAACTGCTGGCTTAATGGGCATATTTCACTGTGCTGCATTTCTGCCCTTTTCAAAAACTTTGTTGGATTGGCTTTGTGGCACGGTGGTAATGAGTTACTCAAGAGAAAAGCTGGATCAGACACGTGATCATGGTTTGAATCCCTTACCTGCTCAGCCTGACACATGCTGGGCACACGCACAGGTACCCAGGATCTGACTGGCTGGGGGTTTGGAAGAAGCACATATTGGGATAGCCAGACCCTGTTGAGGATGTCTCTCTCTCACTCTCACTTTCTTATGCACATCATCTCTATTATGAAAAAAGAAAAAACAATCACAAACAACATAATTTTCCATCCTCTTTACCACGTTATTATTTCATACTTTCATATAATAATTATAAATTCAATTTTAAAAATAGTAACCCACTAGTTGAGAAATCATGTTCTTTTGTTTTGTTTTTAGATTTATGAACTGTGTCTTCCACCAGATGCTCCAATGTAAACTTATGAATGCATTTAATTAGTATTGACTTTCTCTAGTATTTATGATATCAGAGCAACTTGGAAATATATTTCAGAGATGGTATATATTTAATTCAAGAGGAAGAAAAAAATGGAGATGGCATCTTTGTTGGGTTTCTCTTTTTCCTAACATTAAAGAAAAAATTAATAGCAAATACTTTCTCTGGGCAGCTCTAGGTTTCAATATCATCAGCAATATAGCAATATTTCATGTTACAGTAAACTTTATCAGAATGTGTTAGGTAGTGAGATGGTGCTGAGTGCTACTTGGTAGCTGTTACAGCTGAAATTGGTTTGCAGTCATACTTCAGCCTATTTGCTTTTAGAAAAAATAGCTTTATCCAACCAACCACAGTAATAACTATTTTCAACTAGCTTTGCATACCATTTTCAGGATTATAAGTAAGGCTCACTACTGTGAGACCGATTTTTCTACTGCATACAATACATGGTCCTTGTATATACACTTGTTCTGTTTGCTTAAAGTAATATAAGATACTAGAAAACATATCAGATATCAATTCCTTTTCTTAATGTATTTCCTCAGCCAGTTAATAGGGGCTGAACTAATAAGCGTACCATTTGACTTGGAAGCACTTCAGTCAATAGACATCTATTTAGAACCATGGTATCTTTTATTTCAGAGCTTCTTTAAAATCATGTTGTCATATTTACAAGTGATATAATTCTGACATAATGAATATTGACACTTTTAAAAATGAAATAACAAGTGAATGCTACCCTTTAGGAGAATTGTTTTTGTTTCTACTGATAAGCAATTGTAGTAGCACTTTGACTTTGATTCTTTTCCTCTTGCTATTTTATTTATTTTGAAATTCAAAATAACAGTAGAACAACTCAAATGTGTTTATCTTTATTGAAAAACAATATAGATTATTGGGCCAGCAGGTAGCATGGTGGTTAAGGTGCTGGACTCCCTCATGTCTTACCATGGTTTGAGTTCCAGACCCTGCAGTTTGAAAACCACATGGGGAGGTTGTGTGTGTGCACCCAAGATCCTGAGAGGAGAATGGAGGAGAAGGGATTGCAGCATAGCCATCCCCTCTGGGGGATGATTTCTCACTTTCCTTCTCTCTGTCTTTCTCCAGTGAGCACATGTACTCTATGGCAAAAAAAAACAAAACAAAAATAAGTAAATAAATATTGATTAAAGTTGATATAGAAAACCACAGTTATTGAAGGGCTAACTATGGTTATCTACTCCAAAACCCTTGCTATTTATGTAACTTGTTCATTTCTACAGTCCTGAAATGTGCTAGTTCTTCCCAGTATGGGATACCTTTCTATATATGAAAGAATTTTATAATCTTATTTTTTGTCCTCTACTTATGTTTTGTGACTACTTTGAGAGAATTCTAAATGGTAAAGTCTACTTGCACAGACCGAATGTATTCATGGATCCCTGTGTACGGTGCTTACAACAATGGTAGACCACTGTGTGGAGATTTTTCAATCTCAGATCGTATCTGATTTTTCAGTTATTATGCACTACTGATGATAGGGACCCAAGTCATTCTTAAAATCTATTGTTTGGTTATAAAAGCTATATGGCTTTTTTTCATTCTCCCACTAGTCCCATCTAATATGCCCCTGTCTTTGATCACATCTTTCTATTCTTTTGACTGGCCTATCAAATTTAGGGTGTGACCAACAGTTGCACTTAGAGTCTAGAGTGATATCTTTCAGAGCAAACTATTAAATTTTGTGAAATGCCTACACATACACATACCATGTACAAGTTAAAATGCACAAAAATTTCATAAGTAGCCTTTGAAGAAAGAATGACTATTTCCAAATGAAGGAAAATAAAGTCGAGGGGATTAATTTTTCTTATTTTCTTTCTTTTTTCTTTTTTATTTTCAACTTACAAATCTGGAGAGCTGCTTTCAACTTGGATATGTCTGACTTTAGCCTGTGATTTTCCATGTCACCTGCCTGTTTCCCTCAGAGAAAGAATACACAGCAATCATTGATAGATAAGGAATCAGTCTTGGCGAGATCCCACTTTATAAGGTAGGCTCAGAAATCAAAAGCCAGTAAAGACAACCAAGACAGAGGCAAAGAGATAGCAAGAAAGGGATAGGTATTATCCAAAACATCCTGGGGTGTGAGATTTGTAAGAAAAAGATTTATTGGTAGGGTTGAGTTGGGTGAGGTGAGGCTTGTGAAAGGCCCTGACAGCTGGCTTAATGGGCATATTTCACTGTGCTTCTTTTCTTCATGCCTCCTCTTAGTGTGCAAGTCTTCTCCCTGGAGAGTCCTGGTATTCTCTGCAGGAGACGAAGAACACAGCCCTCTCAAATATCAAGCATCTACCGCGTTTCTAAATTCTGCGTCATGAATGTGCTGTTCATGGAGTGTTTCATTTCACAAATAAAGAGTCTGGTAAAATAAAGTTCTCTTTATTTGCTAGGCCAACTAACTGAAAGTTGAATACTTCTTTATTTCTTTATTTTCTAGACAGCATTTCTTGAAGTTGATGTGTTTAGGTGCTATCTTGGGGAGCCAGTGCTAAAGCTGTTTACCATGTTTCCTGAGGCAACCTTGTGTGAGGGCTAGAGAATTTTAACAAGTGTCTTGACTTTCTCTGTACCTGGAGATTAATGTGCTAGTAAAATCTTTATGAACCCTTAATCATTCATAGCAAACATATTGGATCCTCTGAAGCTAAAAGCTTCAGCATTCATAATTAAGAGACAACAGAATAGGACCATGTAAATAAGAAAATGGCCTCCCGGAAAATTTAGTAAACTTTCTCTTTTTCTTTATTTAAGTTATAAGAACTTTTCATTTTGAACAGAAGCATATTTTCTCAGTAATACAATTCAGAATATTCCCATTTTTAAGATGAGAATGAAAGAAACAAACTACCTCTAGCTAACCTCCTTAAATGGATTCTACTTAATAGCCTTATAAAGATATTAGTTATGGGCACTGGTACTTGTGCTCATCCTTCCCCTCACATAAATCATCCTCTGCATAAAACATAGTTGCATTAGGATAGAGTATTCATTTGTTACGGCTGCTGGAACAAAGAACCACAAACCAGATGATTTAGAAGAATTTATCGTCTCAGTTCTGGAAGCTACATTTCCAAGATTGGGGTGTTAGTGGGTTGATTCCTTCTGAGGGCCATGAGAAAGAGTCTGTCCCAAGCTTTTCTCACAATTTCCTGTGGTTTGTTGTCAATCTTTGGTTTTCCTTGGTTTCTGCTAGCATTATTCTTTTTTGAAAAGAATTATTTTATTTAACTTTATTTATTTACTTATTTTAATTTGACCACAGAAGGGGAGAGTTAGTGAGAGATGGGGGGGTGCGGGGAAGGAATGAGAAAGGAAGCCGCCAGGTCCAGGACTCAAACCATGGGTGATCAGGTGGGAGTCTAGTGCCCTTAACTACCATGCCATCTGCTGGCCTTTCTGCTAGCATTATTCTGATTCCTGCTTTCATCCTCACATAGCATTCTCCCTGTGTTATATATGTATATCAACTTTCCACTCGTAATAAGGACTCTAGCCAGATTGGATTAGGGGTCCACTGTACACCACTATGACCTCATTTTTACTTACCTAATTACATCTGTAATGACCCATTTCCAAATGAAGTCACATTCTGAGTTACAATGGGTTATGACTTCAACATGAATTTTGGAGAGACATGATTTAATCCATAACAGCTAGTATAAGCTTCCCCCTGGTAACAAGTGACTCATAAATTTAAGTGAATCTTAAATTTCAGTGGTTTAAAATAAACACTTTTTTCTCCTCTCAAGTGACTGCTAAATTTCAGTGGCTTAAGACAATAAATGTTTATTTCATTTTCAAAATCCTCTGGAGATCCCGGTATTTCTTCCATCATCTTGCCCATGCACAGGTTGAACCTCTTATACAGCACCTGCTCCCATGACCGCCGAGGTGAGGAAAGAGAGCACTGGGAGGTCAGGAGCCAGCAGCAAATGTTCCTGCCAGGAAGTGACTCACGTCTTCTACTCGACTTTTATTAGCTGAAATAAGTCATATTTCTCACCTAAATTCAAAAAGGGAAATAAATGTACTTCCACCTCTGTGGCAAGAACCAGGAGAAGAACCACAAATACTGTTAAGAAGTAGTACACCTTTATGCAATACCTTTATTAATTTTTAAAGTTTGTTAATTTTATTCACAATAGAGACTAAGCGTCGTGCACTCACCAGACAGAGAGAGACAGAGAGACAGAAAGAGAAATCACCCCCCAGGAGAGATGACCACGCCACAATCCCTTCTCCTCCATTCTACTCTCGGGATCTTGGGCACACACGCACATGTGCCCGGCGTGAGTTTAAGCCACCAGGTCCAGGATGTGAACCGCTATCGACTACATGGGAGTCCAGAGACATAGCCATTACGTTAACTGCTGGTCCCACCTCCCCAGGGTCTTGTTATACTGTGATCCCTTTTTCATGGCCCTCTGCTCATTAGGTACTCAAGTATCTGGTCTGTTTGTCAGACCAACCCTGGGATCTGAACCCACTGCTGGCCATGTGGCTTCTAGGACTTCAATTCAGTTTACTATCTACTATGCCTCCAAACTGGGCTATGTTCATATATCTTTATTGATAGAATATTAAGAAGTGCTGGACATCTGCTTTCTTTTAAGAGTTAAGAGTTCTTTTTTATTTCATTTTATTTATTATTATTATTATTATTTTACCAAAGAAAGATAGAGAGGAAGAGTGAGGAAGAAAGGAAGTCAAACTCAGGTATGGAACTTAAGCTGATGTTAGCCATGTGGGAGTCCAGCACCTTAATCACCATGCCACCTGCTGGTCCCTGGACATCTGTTTTAAAGTCTTGAAAAAATTTGTAGTTGTCTCTCTAAATATGGTTATTTTCCAATGACTTAAGATGTTGGACCACTGGGGCCAGCAGTAGCATAGCAGTTACAGTGCTGGACTCCCACATGGCTGACCATGGTTTGAGTGTTGTACACAGTGGCTTGAAACTCATGTCGGGCGTGTGTGTGTGAGCAAGATACCCAGAGGAGAATGGAGGATAAGGGATTGAAGCGTGGTCATCCATCCTGGGGAATGATTCCTCATTTTCCCTCTCACTCTTCCTCCCTCCCTCCCTCCATCCATCCATCCCTCTCTCTGGCAAATGTACTTGCCCTAGGCAAAGCCTTTAAAAGAAAAAGATGCTGGACCATTAATTAGTCTTCCTTTCTATTTCTTCCTGACCCATGGGAGGATTCATTGCTACTATGAAAATAGAAGGTGCATCTATTTAAGTAAATGTGATTTATATTATAGGGAATGATTATTGGATAAACTATGGCACAGCTAAACATGGAAAAAGGCTGAAAGAACATATGTATGAGGCTTTCTAATTAATCTATTTAATTTTGTTTTGTAGAAAAAAGGGTCTCTAAGAAAACACAAGATTGTGATCACACAAGCTACTCAGGGGAGGCACATACACGCAGTCATTGTCTATGGTCTTTAGCTAAAAGGCATTCAGGGGTCTCTCTTGCTCTGGCAAGTGCAAATGCCTTAGGGAATAAACCTGGAGAAATAAAAAGGATTGGAACTAAGATAGAAAACTATGATCATGTATTTTAAAAGCTCGAAAGTATATAGAGATAAATTAATAGAGGTAGTTTAAGGTCAAAATAGGAAAACCAACTTTATTTCTGTATACCAGCATGACCGAAAAGAGGAAAAAAAGTAAAACAATACAATTTACAATAGGATTAAAAATAAAATGTCGAGAGGATAATGTAATGAAAGAGGTACAAGTTCCCACCACACAACACTATGAATATCACTAATACATATACCACGTCGGCTGCTTAGAGGACTCAGTAAGACATCAGTTCTCCCCAGAAGTGATTTATAAACTCAGTTCGATCCCAATGAAAATCACAATAGGCCTATCTTTGGGAGGGAGTGGGAGGGACTTAGTAGGCTGATTCTAAAATTTATGTGAAAATGCAAAGTACCCAAAGTACCCAAATAGTAAAGGCAGACTCAGGGAGGAGGACTCAGATCGGAGACATCCTCAGCCAGAGGTTGACTTACTATAGAGTAATTAAGACACTATAGCATCAAGGTTGGCAAGTCAACCAACAGTAAGAGCTGAGGCCAGGCCCAAACAGACACAGACCCTTGATAGAGCACCTGGGTGCTGCATTAGACCTGCAGGGAAAGACGGGGCCCTTTAATAAACAGTGTTGGAATAATTGGATAATTTTATGGAAAAAAAAATGAAGAAACTTGAGCTTTATGCTCAAACTTATGTAAATGCTGAAGTCAAGTGCATTCTAGCTGTAACTGTAAAAGGCAAAATAATAAATCTTCTAGAAAATGGTACAAACAAACAAAACAAGACATTCAGGAATAAATACCTTTTTGATCCTGCCTTTCCCAAAATGTCTCCTGTGTATTCTTCACTGTATCATCCGGGTTATCTTCTATCTCCTTTCTGCATGTAACACACTCAGACATGCTGTTGTTTTTTTTTTCTTTGAGAGGTTTATGCTATAGGGTGCGTGTGTTTGCCAGAAAGAGAGAATCAGAGAGACAGAAAGAGAGAAATCACCCCTGGGGGGGATGGGCATTCCACAATCCCTTCTCCTCTTGGGATCTTGGGCATGCACACACGCACACCCTGCCTGAGTTTAAGCCACCAGGTCCAGGACTCGAACCACGATTGACTATATGGTAGTCCAGTGACATAGCCATTGCGCTAACTGCTGGTCCCTCAGACATGCTCTAGGTGTTCCTTGCTTCTTATATTTCCTGCCCTTTGTTATATATCCTGTTCTTTTTACTTTTTTTTTTTCTTTTTTTGGAGAGCTATAGGGCGCATGCGCTCGCCAGCCAGACAGAGAGAGACAGAGAGATAGAAAGCGAGAAATCACACCCCAGGGGGGATGGCCACGCCGCAATCCCTTCTACTCCATTCTCCTCCTGGGATCTTGGGCATGCACGCACACGCGCCCGGCGTGAGTTTAAGCCATCCGGGACTTCGACTACATGGGAGTCCAGCGACATAGCCATTACGCTAACTACTGGTCCCATCCTGTTCTTTTTTTAAAGAATTATTTTAAGTTTTTCTTCCTTCCTTTTCTTTTCTCTTCTCTTCTTCCTTCCTTCCTTCCTTCCTTCCTTCCTTCCTTCCTTCCTTCCTTCCTTCCTTCCTTCCTTCCTTTCTTTCTTGCTTTCTTTCTTTCTTCTTTCTTTCTCTTTTCTTCCTTCCTCTCTTTTTTTTCTTTTCCTTTTTTTTCTTTCTTTCTTACCAGAGAGGGAGGGAGGGAGGGAGAGAAAGCTACTATGCCCTCTCACTTGAACTGTGAGTGTCCAGCACCCTTAACCACCATGCTACCTGCCGGCCCCATACCCTGTTCTTTCTTTCCACCTAAATAGTAGTTCATGAAGGCAGGTATCTATCTCTATTTTTTCACTGACTCTGATACTGAGAAAAACATCTGCCTGATACTGAAGGGAATCATATATTTAAAGAATAAATATAATAAAGATTACGTTTAAAATAATATTATAATGGCAAGGAGCAGGGAATGGGCAATTCTTCTTTCACTCTGGGTCTGGGTAATGGAAACTAGACGCTTAAGAGGTAGACATTTGTAATGTGTTCCAAACAACTTAGATTTCGTGGTACGTATATGTCTCCTGAGATCTCTTATGACAACCTACTATTTATTGCGAAATCTGGTTCATTTATCTTATTTTCTAGAAACAATATATATTATATTCAAAGGGCCCATGAGTTAAAACTTCATTGTCGCTGCGTTCATAGGGTAATTTAGGGTAAATGAATTTGGACTGAAACCATTAAATAAAATGATTCCATTCTAAAATTACTTTAAGTGGTGAATTTTATTACTTATCTTTTCATGAGTGTGGCTTCATGCTTTTTTGTTGTTGTTGTTATTGCTGGAGGATATGTGTGCTTCCCAGAGAGAGGGAAAACACACTTCTCTCTCCCCAGTGGGGAATGGTTCTGCGGGGATCCTTTCCCTCCATTTCTCCATCACATCAGGATTTGGGGGACTGAAACACGCATGCCTGGCATTGTTTTCAAGCTACTGGGGCTGGGATTCAAACCACAGCCACGTGGAATTCAACTCTCTATACACAATGCCTAACTGCATGGATCCAGTCCTTGATAAATTTTTAAGGGAGAAGTTCTATGTATTTTTTTAAGGGAATGCTTTGATTAAAATAATCGTTTTAATGAAATAAACTTTGAGTATTATTTGTATTTAACAATAAAAGATAAAGCCATTCTTTGGCTTACATGATACATAAAAGTCATATATGAAAGATTCATTGTTCAAATGAAAAAAAATTGAATGTAAAAATAGGGCTTTCATTGCAGAACAACCCAAAAACCTTTATGCACTCTTGCTGTGTTTATGCAAAAGGATTTAGGAAAACTACTAGAGATGGGATTTTCTAAACTGTAACTGAAGTTTGTCTTCATTTTTTAAAAAGAATTCTTTTATTTTTCTCTATTTTATTCTTATTTTTGAATTTAACCAGAGAGGTACAGAATGAGAGAGAGAAGGAGGGAAAGTGAGAAAGCAAGCTGCCAGGTCCGGCATTCCAACCATGGTCGGCCATGTGGGAATCCAGCACCCTTAAACACCATGCCACCTGCCAGCCCCATGTCTTCATTTTTAACACAAGATTATGACACAATATCATATTTTGTGATTTTGTGTGTGCTGTTTCCTCCCAATTTTTTCTTTTTTTAAAAAAAATTGTTCCATGGGATGTGTGTGCTTGCTGTAGAGAGAGATAGAGAGAGAGAAAGAGAAAGAGAGAAAAGACACCCCAGGGAAGATGGCCATGCTGCAATCCCTTTTCCATTCTTCTCTTGGAAATTCACGTGCACACACACATGTGCCCAGTATGTTTTATAAGCCCCAGGGCTGGTACTCAGATCATGGCGTTGCCCATGTGGGCCCTAGTGCCTGAACCAATTTCCCAGTGACTGGCCTTTCTTCTTTGATTTTTTGACCCTGAAGCCATTTTTTTTGCCATTACCTTAAGATATTCTCTGGGGTTAGCAGGTAGCATGGTGGTTGTTAAGTCACTGGATTCCTACATGGTCAACTGTGGCTCAAGTCCCAGTCCCAGATGCTTGAAACTCACACTGTGTGTGTGTACGTGTGTACCCAGAATCCCAGGAGGGAAGTAGAGGCAAAAGGACTGCAGCGTGGCCATCCCCCCATTCCTCACCATCTCTGTCTCTGTCTCTTTCTCTGGTGAGCATATATGCCCTACAGCAAAAACCTCTCTTAAAAAAAAATAATTCTGACATAGGGCTAGCCCCATAGCCTGGTGGTTCAGGCAGACATATGCCATGTGGCCACCATGGTTTGAACCCAGGCTCTGGCAGTTTGAAATATACTTCGGATGCAAGTGTATGCATGTCCCAAATCCAAACAAGGTAAAGAAATTGTGGCGTTACTATGCCCCATTAAGTGGTGCTTTCACCCTCTTTCTATTTCCTGTCTCTCTGATCATCACACACATTCTCTGGCAATTACATAAAAACTAGGATACAATGTCATTTTTGAGATTTTTGGTGCACTGTATCCTCCCAGAATTTTTGATTTAGAAACTATTTCTTGGCTATTACTCTAAGGTATTCTGACACATTTGGGGGCAAAATTGCATTAATTGTTTCTTATATTAATCAGATAAACAGAACAATTAATGTTATCTCTGTGATGTGTTCTACTTTTGTACAATTCATCTCGAGTGTTAGAGTCCTTAAATAACTATACTTTTGAGGAACAGGATTTTTGAAGTATTTGTAAAAAGGTTTACTGTGTACAATGTTAGGATTAGTGCTATTAGACTACAGTTTAATAGGACGTCACCACATTGTGTTCCAGGCAAATGGCATCCTCTAATGTTGTGCAGCGTGTATCTAAATTCAGGTTTAAATGACCATGTATGCCGTGTGTGTGGAAGTTAGCAAAATGGAGTCTTCTAAATCAGTAATGTTTGTTCACATTTCAAGTTGTCTTTGGCTCCTCATGTGCGTTCACCATTACCTGCTTTGTGTCTGTCTCCATGGTGGGACTGAAGTAACTTCAGGGTGTCTCGGGTGGTACCTTTGCTACAGTGCAATGTCTATTTGGAGTCTGCACATAACACTCTCTTTGCTTTTGACTCATTAAAGTAACTCTACTCCTGTTCTAGTTAGCGACTTTTGTCATTGTGATGGGTTTCCTAACCTTGAGAAGTTGTAGCAGCTAAGTTGATGTCATGGTGTATTTTGTGTCTCTGTTTTTTGAAGGGATAAATGGTCTTTAATTAATGCTTGTTCTTCAACCTTGGTGAAAACTCTTGCAATATTATCAGTTTTTATATTTGACAGTTAGGAAATAGGGAGATTTGGGCCATAATATTTTAAGTTAAGAGCTTACATTCATATATTCTTCCAATTAATTTTATATAATAAAGTTAGGTTAACATTCCACAAACATTTAAATTTACTTAATACATTTACTGCATTTAATATTATGTTTAATGATCATGGCAATTATTTAAAAGTCACCATCTTATCAATGATGAAATGCCAAAAGGTAGCCCTAATATGCATAATATTAACAATATTATTATTTCAGAGTTTGTGCTCTTTTTGTAGAGAGAGATTTTTGCTATAGGGCATGCGTGCTCACCAGATACACAGAGAGACAGATAGAAAGTAGGAAATCATCCCGCAGGGGGTATGGCCACACCACAGTCCTTTCTCCATTTTTGCCCCTTAGATATGCAGGCACACATGCCTGGAGTGATTTTGAAGTCCCCTCAAAGCGTGGTCAACCATGTGGGAATCCAGTGACAAAATCGTTCTGCAACTTGCTGGTCCCAAGATGATTATTTAAGATTTTTATCAATGAGAAGAACTCTTGATATAGTAAAAGAAATATGATAGAAGCTGTAATAATTACTTACATTTGACAGTAACGATAGCCATTATTCCTCTGGTAGTGTAGGACAAAAAAAAAAAAAAAAAACACATTGGGGGAAAAATTGTAATAGATTTTTATATTGATCAGACAAACTGAATAATTAACCCCTGGGTTGTGATGCACTCCATCTTTGTACAAGTCATCATTAGCATTATATTCTTTAGGTAGAGATAATTTTGAGTAACAAGGTTTTAAAAATATTATGCTCATTTATTCAATTATTGTTGGTTTTGGTACTATAATGTCATATGAACTCATGATTAGAAATTGGTTTATATAAAACTGTATGAAATGAGGGTTCTGTTAGTTATTTGGTCTTTTATTCCCCAGTATCCTTGAAATTTAGTCTAGCACCCATAAGGAATAGGCACTTAATAAACTAATTGAAGGAATCTTGCAATAACAGATTTATTTATTTTTCTTTTTAGTTTTTCTGTCCTCAAGTATCTTTTATCTAAGAAATATATCATACTAGTGCCATGGCTGTTATTTTTATTAGAGCACATAGTGTTCTATCATGTAATAACTAATGGAAACTCAGATCTAGTCCTGATTCTGCTATTAAAAAAATGACAAGTAATTTGCCAGCAGTTGGCATGGTGGTTAAGGCACTTGGCTTCCCACATAGCCTACTGTGGTTCAAATCCCAAACCCAGTGACTTGAAAAACACACTGGGTATGTGTACTAACATGCCCAGAGTCCCAAGAGGAAAATGGAGGAGAAGAGATTGTGACATGGCCAACAAAAGTAATTTCTCGGGGCTGGCAGGTGGCATGGTGGTTAAGGGCGCTGGGCTCCCACATGGCAGACCACGGTTCAAGTCCCTGGACCTTGTGGCTTGCTTTCTTACTTTCTCACTCTCTCTCACTCTGTTCCTCTCTGATCAAATAAAATAAATAAATTTAAAAAAATTTCTCACATTTCCTCTGTCTCTCTCCTCTCTGGTGAATACAGGTGCCCTATGGAAAGAAATGAAAAAAAAAAAAAAGTTGCAAGATATGAATGTCATACTATCTTCCAATCCAAATCAGCTCAAAAGGTTTTTCATAACAATCCCTAAACCTCACCCCTGATGTATTGAATTGGAATTTCAGAGTCATGCCAAGAAGTGAGTGATTGTTAAGTCTCACTGGGTAACTCGTATACAGCCAGACTAAGGACTGGTGTTTAGAAACCAGTGCGCCAGAAAGCCTCCAGATTTTCCCAGCCTGAACTTTCTGTGAAGGTGCTCTTTATTTTTTTTACTTTTAATTTGTTAAATCAATCCAACCTAATTCTACTAGATAGAAAAGCATATTTTCATGATGGTCTTTGTTGCTTTCTTTTAATAATATATTGGAAAATTATAGAATAGGAACGTCTTACAGCTGAAAGGAATCATAAAGATTATTCATCTTATTTCATTGCTCTCCACAAAACTTTTCTTTTTGGTATTATTTGCAGATGATCTCAGTTCTTCTGGCTGTCAGATTTCTCTTAATTGAGGGGATTTAAGATTATTTTTTTCTAGTTACCTCCTTTCCTTTCCTATGAAACGCTCGGATTATTGCTTGCATTTTGTTTAATTGCTATTTAATACTATTGACAATAGGTGCTGGGCACCCGTTTCTGGGGAAACCTAAGTGAACAAAACTTAGGAGTGAGGAGTGAAGCACAGAGGTATCATCATAGGCAATAACAACTGTCATGGTACGTTTTGGCCATTTTAAGTAGATGAAGATTGAATTGACATTTAGTTAATGGTCCATTGTGATCCATGGATTCTAGAAAACCCAACATTGTTACCTCTGCCAAATTCCAATCTGTTAAATTACTTCAAAAGATGCAAATAATACATTGGCACATGGCTTCACAGCTGTAGGATATTTAAGTTTAACATGTGTCTTTCACTTGAAACCAAACAGATTAAGTGTAGGTTATTAGGCAAAAACTCTTTCTTTCTTAGTCTTACAATAGTAAAATCTTTTTTCTTTGTGTCTGTGTCTGGGCTTGAGTCATAGTAGACCTATGGAACTATCAGGAGCTGGTGTGGTTCATGGTTGAAGAAGTAACAGGGTTGATACAGTTACCCAGGCTCTGCCACCAATGTCTGAACTCTGAACCAGGTGCCCATTCCCTGGGTGGCTCATTGCAGACCTGCTTAACTTCAGCGTTGTTTACTGCACAAATGTCTCTGATAATTTCCTGGGGGCCTGCCGATGACATAATGCTTACTTTGCTGAACTCCCATGTAGTCAACCATGATTCTAGTCCTGGACACAGCAGCTTAAAACTCATGCTGAGCATGTGTCTGTGCATGCCCAAGATCCTGAGAGGAGAACGAGGAGAAGGGATTGCAGTATGGCTGTCCCCCATGGGGTGCGAGGGGGTGATTTCTTACTTTCTATCTTTCTGTCTGTCTCTATCTCTCTGGTGAATGCAAGTGTCCTATATCAAAAATCTCCCTAAAAATGTTTTGGCTGTTCAGGAAGGAGCCACACATCACATTGAAACTATATTTAGTGACTGCATGCTCCTGTAAACATCAATCATAATAACAATCTTCTTCTTCTTTTTCTTCTTCTTCGTTTTCTCCCAGGTTACTATTGTTTAGTGCAAAACTTTCTGTTGATTTCTCTGATTTTCTTTTAAAACTAATCATTTTATTTAATCTTCTTCCTTTTGTTCTTCCTTCCTTCCTGCCTGCCTGCCTGCCTTTCTTTTTTTCCTTTCTTTCTATTTGACCAGAAAGGGACAGAGCAAGTGTAAGAGTGAGAGCAAGAGAGAGAGAGAGGGAGAGAGGCAAAGTGAGAAAGCAAGCCACCAGGTTTGGGACTCGAATCAAGTTTGGCTATGTGGGAGTCTCGTGTCCTTAACCACCATGCCACCTGCCAGCCCCTATTTATGAATTTTTAAAATAAGTTTTAAAGAACAGAAACTTTTTTTTTTTGGAGAGGTTTTTGCTATAGGGCGCATGCGCTCGCCAGAAAGACAGAGAGAGACAGAGAGACAGAAGGTCAGAAATCATCCCCCCCCCAGGGGGGATGGCCATGCTGCAATCCCGTTCTCCTCTCGGGATCCTGGGCACGCATGCACATGCACCTGGCATGAGTTTAAGCCACCAGGTCCAGGACTTGAACCGCAGTCAACTACGTGGGAGTCCAGTGACATAGCCATTACTCTAACTGCTGGTCCCAAGAACAGAAACGTTTTTTAAAATCTTATAACAGCTAGAGACTTGAATCAGAAATCAAGTTTTTCCTCCTGAATTTTCTATATAAGAAATAATTTTTCTTAAATTCCACATACATTTTAAAAGGTTGTTAAGCAATTTGAACCTTTTGCAATGGGTTTATAATTCACTGACTTGCCAAGAGTGTGTGCATACTGTTACATATATAACTATTGCATATAATAGTCTCTACCATTGTCTTTTAAAACAATATAGGGAGATTAGAACATTATAGGGAATCTGAAAGATTAGCTAGTTCTTTTATGTCTATGACATTGAGAACTGATGAAGTTTAATGGTTTGCCTTAAGTCACACTTGTGAAAATCTAGGTATCTTTATTTCCAGCCTAATGTTCCCAAGTCAACTTTCTCTATTCTCATGCAGTACTGACTTCAAAAAAATTGTACATCTAAAACCTTATATCATGCTGGTTTTTAAGTCTTTTTTTCCCTCTCTCTCTTTTTTTTCCTTTTATTTTTTTTTCATTTCATTTTCTTCTATACATTCAATCACATTATTATTTGTCTTACAAAATGGATATTTCAACAGGTGAACATTTCTCCCTAGTACTGTTGATAAAACTACGAAATACCTTCAACAGGTAATACCACACCTCTTTGTGCCATTAATGCTTTGCCTCTCTGTCCCTTCCCCAAATGTCCTTCCTCAGATCCTCCTCTTTCACACACACTATATCTGGTATTTACATCTATATACTGCGTTTCTATATCCTATAGACAATCAGTTTCAGTCACAGAGTGCAGACACTCGGTATATATTAAGTGGGGACATACAATGCCTCTCCTTCATAGCATGGCTTGCTTCACTTAGCAGTAAGTCTGTTTCCATCTTTACATCCTTAAAGGTGGAGAACACAATTGGTTGAGATATTTGTGGCTAAACTGAAATAGATAAACAAGAACGAAACATGGGAAATGTATATGATCTCACCTGATACATTACGCATATTACATATTATCCAATCCACATAATACATCAAGCTTATTACTTATTATCCAACCTACAAGCCATGACATCTTCTGTAGATATTTTTGATGGAAAGAAAGCAAAAAATCAGGATAAATGCTTCAACAGCTGTCAATTTTAAATAATCCCTTAAAGCTGTGAAAGCTTTCATTTGCTTTCAAGAGTTGTGACATATGGTCAGAAATGGCTTGAAGATTTATTGTGTCATCTCTCTTGGATGCGATTCAAAATATACTTTCAGGAAGATTCACTCCTTCATCATCCTTGAAAAGATCCTTCAGAACTCATTGAGCATATAGAAAGCAGATAGAGAATGATGAGGTTCCGATGCCTAAAAATGACAGACTCTAATCAAGATTGCCAACCTATCACAGAAAATTACTGTGAAATAAATGCAAATTTTCTACTGACACTACACTTTTAAACATTGACATTTCAATGACCTAAAGAAGCTCCTCATACAGGTAAGACTCTTGAATGACTCACCTCCAATGTTACAGTAGAATGGAAAGGCAGATTTTAAAGTTATATTTCTATTTTTAAAATATATGATCAGTTATTTAATTAAGTTCTTGGCAAAAAATTTAGAACATCAATTTGTGAGAATAAACTCTATTTGTAAGGGCAAACACGGGTCGAAGGTAACCCTGGAGCTGAGGAACAGCTGTGATTTTTGGTAAAATTTCTGAGTCCACAGCTTTCAGATCAATCTTGCGCTGCTCTGAAATCTTGTGTTTCTCCTTCTCTGTGTCAAAGATCTCACCTTCCTGGTGTCTCGGCTTCCGCAGTTTCTTTTTCTTTAAGTAAGCATTGGTAAGATGCTTTGGGATTTTTACTTTGCTAATATCAATTTTTGTGGAGGTGGTAATGACAAATTTCTTGTGTGTTCTACACGCAGTAGAACTCGATTGAGAACCAGCCGTCCAGTTACAAGTTGCAAGCCATTGTTCAGCTGCTTCAGGAAAACCACTCTCTTGCCTCTGTGCTGTCCGGAGATCAGAATGGTCCCAGGAGTGATGCTAGCTCACAGCTTTCTCACAGGCTGATTGGAGTATTTTTTGCTGTGGCTCAACAGCTTTCGAGGCACATCTTCAGTAGGATAATACCTAGGCATTTTGTGCAGTTTAACCACCCGGGTACCACCATTCTTGTCTCCACCAACCAGTTTTGTGACTGTTGCAAGAACCTTCTCCTTCTTTTTCTTTTCAATCCTGGATTTAGTTGCCAAGTATTTCCTCTTGTACATTTTGCGCAATTTAACCACCTGAGTACCACCATTCTTGTCTCCACCAACTGGTTTTGTGACAGTCGCAAGAACCTTCTCCTTTTTCTTTTCAATCCTAAATTTTAGTGGCCAAGTAATTTCCTCTTGTACATGGCCTTCCTGGAATACATGGCAGACTGGGAGTATCTGCTGATGCCCCCAGACTAGGATGGGGTTTTGGCTGCAAGGAGGCTTTCCCTTCTTGAGCTTTCTAGCCTTGGGGTCACCCTTTTTAACCTTGCCACAGGCATCAGCCTTCTTGGCTTCAGGTTTCTTCTCCTTAGTATTCTGCTTTGCAGCTTTTTCACCTGCCATCTTGTAAAGTGGGAAAGAGCAATTTTAAAGTTACATTTCTTTTTCTTTTTTTTCTTTATTTTTTTTTTTTTTTTGAGAGGTTTTTGTTATAGGGTGTGCGCGCTCGCCAGAAAGACAGAGACAGAGAGATAGAAAGCGAGAAATCACCCCACAGGGGGGATGGCCACGCTGCAACCCCTTCTCCTCCGTTCTCCTCTCGGGATCTTGGGCACGCACGCACATGCACCCGGCATGAGTTTAAACCACCGGGTCCGGGACTCGAACCATGTTCGGCTACATGGGAGTTCAGCGACATAGCCATTATGCTAACTGCTGGTCCCTAAAGTTACATTTCTTAAAACAGCCTTTCTTTTTTGTTTTAAGAATTTCACCAAAGATAAAAAATTGAAGAACTCAAGTTTGCCAGCATAAAATCCACTTAAATTTTATAAAAATCAAAGAAACGAAGGAATAACAAAGAAATGCCGAGTACCTATAAATCAAAGAGCAGAAGAGTGACTTGAGTAAAATATTATAGGAAAGAGGTCACCTAACTTAATAAACTCTCCTGGGTCCAAGTAGAAATAATCAAGCCTACTGTGTATATAAGAAGAAAAGAATCAAAGAGAAACCCCCACAAAGCAACTTCATTGGTCCTGACAGTGTCTGGGTTTTCCCCTTCTTTCCTTTTTGCCTGTGTTTTACCCCAGTTCTGACCCACTTTCCTGCGATTTGCCTCCTAAGGTTCCAAAATACTGCAAAACACATTTCTAAAGCCTTGCTCACACTTGACAGTTTATGTATGAATCATTTCATTTGGGAATTAGGACGATCTTTTTTGTTTGAAGTTGAATAAATTGTGCTCCAATTTTAGGTGCTTATGAAAAATACATTCTACTTCCACCTGAATATTACGTTGCATAAATCACTCTAGCCATCCCATTCTGGGCTAACTTTCAGGTTAGAAAGCAAATGACTTTCTGTATCATCTGTAATTATTTTAGACAAATATTTGCTTATCTCCTGCTTCAAATGAAGATGCTTTAGTAGGTAGCCACAGAAATGAGGCCTCTGCATTGGCACTTACTTGGACAGGAGGAAGAATGCATTTAATGGAAGTTCGCCACCATGGCAGCCTCGACTCATATGGTAAACCGGAAGACCAGGTGGACATGGGTTATATTAAATTTTAGCTGAGCTGGACATTTGAGCTATCACTTATTCCGGATTCAGTTTCGATAGAAAGCACGGTCCTAGTGTGAGCCAATTACCAAATGTGTTTAACGTTAAAAGTGTTCTTGTGTAGCTCAGGTCGCTGCTTTGTTTGAGAATTGTGATTTGGTTTTTGACGAAAGACCTTATCAGAGTTTATTGTAGTCATCTCATTAGTAATTTTTATCATGTCATTCTGTACCAGTGTTGAACTTTGTTGATTGAAAGAGAGACCATGTTAGGACCTGAATGACAACAACTCTAATTAACCTGAACCACACTCTGGAACGCCTTTTGAAATAATGTTGCCTTGTAAGTAAACTGCTATGGTTTTTTTTTTTTTTTTTTTTTTTTTTTTTCCTTTTTCTCTTTTTCCACCAATAAACTGAGAGAGCATCGTCCATAAATATGGTCTCCTATCAGTCTTGCAACAGACCATGTTAGCGTTTTTGTTGTTGTCTGTCTGTTGTGTTTGGTTTGACTTCAGGGCTTTCGTATCAATTTACCTTTTTTTCCTCCCTCATTCTTTGCCTTGCTAAATTCTGAAATTTCTGCCTAAGCATCACCATCCCTGACCACATTATATAAAGGGCTTTCCCTTGGTATTCTCTGTCTCAGCCTTTTGTTTCTGTAGCATATGTAACATAATATACATATTTGGCTGTTTGCTCATCTGTTCAACAGCCTTCTCAGTTGGTATAACTCTTTTCAAGGGCAGAGACTGTTTAGCCTGTGAAGAGTTGTATTTCCAGCCTTGATACTGGACTGTGGTCATTCCACAATTATTTATGGGCTTTCAGTGAATGAGTGTAGGAATTATGATCATTTCTATTGCTTGTGTTATAAAAGAATTATGTTAAAAAATTGACCGTTTGGTTTCCCACTAGTTCTCTTTGATGAATGTAATTGTTTGTTCAACAGGGATTTATTGAACAACTAACTGGCTGTCATGAGGGATTTTTAAAATGATAGACATGATTCATGTTTTCCAAAAAGTATACACTCTAGTGGAGAACAGGACTTGGACAGAGGAGCAAGTGAAAGACTAAGATGGCAAAATTATTAGTGACTGATAGTGGAGGGTCAAACGAGGCTTCAGTTCTTATGTTCTTATTAAGTAATACTATGGATGTGATGATGGAAAGTTTGGTGTATCATCAAGTGTAAGTTTTCTTTGAGGAGTTTTTACTACAGGGAGCGTACACTTACTGGAGAAACAGAGAGCGACAGACAGACAGCGAGAAATCACCCTCCAGGGCCCTTGGTCATGTCACAATTCCTTCTCCTCCAATCTCCTCTGGGGATTTTGGGCATGCATGCACACATAACCAGCATGAGCTTCAAAGCCACTGGGTCCGGGAATTGAACCCCAGTTGGCCACATGCGAGTCCAGTGCCTTAACCACCACCATGCAACCTGCTAGCCCCATATTTTAAAAATATATTAATTGAACTCTAATTCTGAGCTTTTCACTGAGTAAATCCAAAGCTGCCCTATGTTATCATCTGCAAAATAAATATTTGAGAATGGTGTTATCTTGATTTTACTGATTAAAAAATGACATCATAGAAATAAAATGACTTCCCCAACGTCAAGCATGTGTCAAAGTGCAGTGTCAGGATTCAGATCTTCTCAGGCTAAGCACTGAACATTTTCTGTATACGAAGTTGTTTTTATTCTTTCCACTCACATACTCTTGGGCAAACTGTCAACAGACCCTCTTCTCTGTTTGCATGAGAAGTTGACCTTTGGTAACTCTCTACCTCTGACCACCTGGTAACCTGAAAAGAGGGCATACCAACTATCAATAAGTTACTAAGCACTATTACTTCTGTCATGATCTCAGATTGCATTTACACTGGGAGAAATAAGAAATGAATGACAAAATCTGTAGGTGCTGCCATAATGATAGGTTCCTCTGAGTATAGTGACTTGCAAATGACAAGTCTCATGGGGGTGGCCCTGCAAGCTATGCCAAAGGGCTTGTTTCAGTAGACGTAGACTTCCACGGGGTGTGAAGCCTTAAACAAGGGTAATTCGCAAATCCACTCACATGATGGATTTTCAAAAAAGTTCATGGAAAATGAATTATGAAAAAACTGTGCATGAATTTCAAAACTTTTTCACCAAGATAAACTTACACTATAATTCATTTTTCCATGAACTTTTGGAAATCCCTTCATATGTGTCTTTTCTGCTTAGACCTGATTGTGTGGATTGTTATAGAGAATTCTACAGAAGAATATTTCAGGCTAGCCTGCTAGCGAGCTATCGGATGCTAGGTGAGACTCATGATAATCTTGTGAGCCTGAATGTTTAATTGAACTTGAGAACTCTTGAGGAATGTGGAAAAACATAAAACTTTTAAGTCTATTTTCACATTTATGAAAATTAATTTATGAAAATTAGCCTTGAGCTTAGTGACTATTGACGAGTAATGAAGGAATGGGCTTTGAATTTAAAGATAATTTGGATTAGATCACTTGCTTTAATCAAGTTTATGCCTCAAAATAAGAAATTTTACCCATTTATCATATTTAGCTCTATATGATATTATTAAATATCATTTTAAAAATAAAAAAATAGTTTCAAGTTCATTGTGGTAAAATATCCCCATAAAGCCTGAAGATTTAATTTGCTTATATATCCTATTGTAATAAAGAAGTGAATTATAATTTTGAGTTGGGAACTGGAGTTTGAAAGAAATATCTTTGAATTATTTTTAAGAGTTAATTAGCTTCCTATAATTCTGTGTTACTCTCATTCACAGCAGTCGGAACCAACAGCCATGAGTGTGATATTCAGCAGGCACACTGTGCTAGAGAAGAAGCAGGCATAATATACAGGTCGACTGAAAAACTGCTTTAAGTTCAACTAACAGAAGCATTAATCTTTAAAATAAACTAACTGGGACAATTTCTAATTCGTCCAATTTCACTGTGCAATGATAGAACACTTTCATTAGATTAAGTGAAAATAAAACTTTGACTTTGTTGTTGTAAATTGTCAAAGAAAACAATTGTAACACTTAACTCTCCCAGTATTTCATTGCAAATGGCATTAATTAGATCTTCTTGGTTCTTGCTTCTTCACAGAGCACAATTCTTAGACTTAGTTCTTCATGTCAGCGCAGTTTCTTTCTGTAACTATCAGGGTAATTAAGGTCATTCTTAAATCATCTGAGAAAATATAAAAATTGCCAGATTATGTCCTCTGCAGTATTACCTGAGACCTTACAAAAAATATTGCTAGATATTTTATATATGTATATACTTATATACATATAACTATCTCTATATAGAGATGTATAATGATGTAGATCTATAAAGCATATAGGTATAGTTATAAATAATATATAAATATATGATATGATATATATTATATATTATTACTATATATAAATATGGGGCCATCAGAAATGTCATGACACATTTTGGCATAGAGAAACAGAAAAATATGTCATGACTTTCCCCATGACCCAATATGTATTTAGTAATAAAAATAATGTATATGTAAGTTTGATATGTATTGTTATTTTTGCTTGCATCTATGTTCATGAGGGACATTAGACTACTATTTGCTTTCTTTTTCTTTTTGTTGTTTTGATATTGTCTTTATCTGGATTTGATATCAGAATTATGGTGAACTCTTAAATAATTTGAGGAAGTACTCCCTTCTCTTCTATTTTTGCTTGAAGAGATTGTACAGAATTGGTGTTATTTCTTCCTCACATGTTTGGTACAACCTGCTCATGAAACTATCTGGACATTGAGATATCTTTTCCAAAAAATTCTTTTAGTTTTTTAATGTCAACTTCTTTTATACTTGTAGGTTCATTAATGTTGTTTCATGTTATATTACTGTTTTTCAGTTTGTAGATTTTGAAGAATTGTCTGTTTCAACTATAATAAATTGTTGAATTTATATATATATATATAAATATATATATATATTTATATATATATATATATATATATATATATAAAATTGTTCATATATTAATTACGTTGTTATCTTTTTAGTATTTATGTGGTCTATAGTAATTTTTCTTTTTTTTAAATCTTGATACTGACCATTTGTGTCTTCTTTTCTTCTGTTTTTTTCCTAAGACTTATCAATTTTGTTGATCTTTTGAAACTCCACTTTTGGTTTATTGATCTCTATTTTCCTTTTTTACACTGCTCTTAGTTTATGTTTTTATTTTTCTTATTTTACTACTTCTGCTTGCTTTTTGTTAATTTTTTTATTTTGTTTTTTCAAGTTAAGATGGAAATTTTGAGACCTTTCTTCTTTTATGTATAATGTAAACATTTAATGCTCTGAACTTTCTCCTATACTTTAGGTGCTTTTTCTAAACTCTTACATAGTATATTGCCATTTTCATTCACTTTAAATTGTGTTCCAATTTTTCTTGATACTCTTCTTAACCTAGAGGTTATTTAGAGATTTTTTAATTTCCAAGTATTTCAGGGAAATTTTATGTTATTTTTCTGTAAGTGATTTATTTAATTCAATTATGGACAAAGAACATGTTGTATATGATTGTATTAATTTAAAATGTTTTATTGATTGCATTATGATGCTAGATATGATCTGTTTTTGGGAATGTTCAAGGTGCACGTGAATAGAATAAACATTCTGTTATTGTTGGGTTAGAGTAACCTATAAATGTCAATTAGATTCAGTTGATTGATGGTAATTTTTTGTTCTTCTCCACGCTCGCTGACTTTTTATCTTACCAACTATTCATGAAAAAGGAGTTTTGTTGTCTTCAACTTTATTTGTAGATTCGCCTATTTTTTTTTTTTCCCCCAGTGTTGTTGGTTTTGGCTTCATGTATTTAGCTCTAGCTTTTGTTGCATGTACAACTAAGATGGTCATGTTTTCTTGGTGACTTAACCTTTATCTGTATGCAGTGGTCTCTTTAATGAGTCTGTACAACTGAGATTTTTCCTATTCTTCATATGCTGAGCAATTTTTGATATTCTCTTTGGCATTTTAAATATTACGTGAGACTTTGTGTCTTATTTTATTTATTTATTTTTGTATTTTTATTTACTTATTTTATACATTCAATCACTGTATATCACCCCAGTGTATAAAATTAATTTTCCCAGCATGAGTACTTTTTTAATTCTCTAGAAACTGGTGATATGTCTGTTTTTAATGGCCAGTTAAACTGGGTAGATTTAGGCAACCTATCTTCTATGGGTTGTAATTCTGATTTAAATTTTGTTTTAAATAATTTATGAGTTATTGGATGTGTCCTGTGTGTTCACCACCGGGAGGCATATTTGGGTCCTGCATGGTTGTCTATCTGTGAATTCAGTTCTCAAAGCTTTTTCTGTGCTGTCCAGGATCATCTACAGCTATTGTTGAGTCCATGTGTTCCTAACAAAGTTTGGGGTAACTTTTCCAACTTTCTCACTCTCTATTATTTCCCTAGAAACTTCCAGTTTGGTGACCTTTTCCTTTCCTCCAACCAAAGTATTAAGGTAGTAATTACCTCTCTGCTGTGCACTTCTGTGTCTGCTCCAGCCTCAGACACTGAGCTGTGGGAGGGTAGAGGAAACAAACCAACCAACAAACTCTGTTCCACCTTCTGGAACCTCTGTGTGCCAAATTCAGTCGGAGGAAAAGCATGCTTAACTTACTATTGGGTGATGTTTTAAATTCTCACCTTCCCCTCCATTCTGCCTGAGACTTTTTACTTTTCAGAGTTCTTGAATAGCTGCTCCTTCATATCTACTCAGGTTCATTTTATTTAGTTTTAGTTTGGTATAGATAGAGCATGTGTGATTTCAGGAGAGACCACAGAGAAATAGAGAGAAAGTGGGAAATCACCTCCCCTCGCCCCCCTTAGGTGGCCACACCACAGTTTCTTCTCTTCCACTCTCCTCTCAGGATTTTGGGTGCATGTGCACACACGGCTGGTGTGTCTCTCTAGCCTCTGGGTCCAGGAATCAAACAACAGTCAGCTATGTGGGATTCAGCCACCTTAACCTCCACACCCCCTGCTAGCTCTCTGATCAGGGTATATAGTTGAATTCAGAGAGAGACAGTGGAAGTTGTATGCTTCTATCTTATCTAGAACTAGAACTTTTTCTCCCTTTTTAAAACACTTCTGTCATGATGCTATTGTTTAGTCATCTGTTTTAACTTAACATGTGGCCGACCGTGTAATGACTGAAAAATGTCAGCATGCACATCCATGAACGTCTTTATTTAATAACTCTAACTTTGGAGAATTGATGAGAGAATTGTTTGTGCTTCTTACAGACAGCTTCGTATTGTTGATATTACTTGCATTCACATTTAAGCAGTAGAGAAAAAAAGGAAACACACAAAACCCTTTTCTGCTAAATAAAACTATATAGGTAGTGTCCTAACTCGGCTTCATTTGTATTTCAGTACTCTTAGAATATGATTAAACCTGAAACAACACCTGTGTCTGTGATAAAAGCGATGCACTCTGAGTGGAATGCACAGTCAGGTGTTTTGCTTTTAAATCATATACCAAAGAGAGGTATTGAACTATATGGCATTCGCAAGGGAAAGTAACCTGTTGATCTATTTCTTTCACCGTGTTCAACAGAGTACTTAGAGAGAAAGAGATTAATTCATTTTTAATGCTAGGAAAATACAGTCATTAAAAAGCAGATAATATAAAATGCCAGAAATGCTTTTAACATTACAAGAAGTGCACTTCTTTCTTAAATAGCTTGCTACTTTTGGAGATCTAGATATGCTGAGGTATTAAATATTAAAATAGAGGTTGCTTTTTAAAATGCAGTGTTTCTTATCAGAAAAAAAAAGTTTGAACAAGCATTGATGTTGTATAATTCATGATGCTGCTAATAAGATAGTCTAGAAGAATTATTTGTTATGCTTTTGAGAATGACTAGGACCTTTTTTCATATGAAACTATATTCCCTTGTTCATGTCTTCTTAAATATATATGAGTATTGTTAAACTATATGGGATAGTCACCTGACAGATTGTGTCATGTTAATATGGTTCACCATATTTTATAGGAAAATTCAACCAGACAAAAATATTGATGTGAATTTTGCCACCTTCATCATTATGATAAGTCAGCAGTGCATTGTAAGCCATTGATGTAACAGGAAAAAATGTTGGAAGGCTGTCCTTCTGAATACTCTGTGATTTTTCAGGAATGAAAAAAACAGAATGCAGTTAATTGCTGGTAATTTCTTTTTATAGAAGTCGCCATTGGCCTTAAGGAAATGCTCCCCTCTTGACTATCCCCATGTCCAGTCAGCCATTGGCATTATTAGTAGCTTTCTGTGGTAAGACCAATGACTACTTGAGCAGCCTCTTTGTAGTAGCAACCCAGTGATAGTGTTCTGTGTGCTGTATCAGTTCAGAAAGAAACACATTTTACATTAATGTCCATAAGTGTTTATGGCATCACACTTAAATGATCTGGTAGATAAAGTTCTTAATACACAATTGTCATTTACTGTAAGTGGTTTCCAAACTCTCTGCCTCTCTATTACTAAACGGCTTATAGCATGTGAAAAACAGAATTTTTTTTTTTTTTTTTTTTTTTGAGAGGTTTTCGCTATAGGGCGCGTGCGCTCACCAGACAGACAGAGAGAGACATAGAGACAGAAAGCGAGAAATCACCCCCCAGGGGGTATGGTCATGCCGCAATCCCTTCTCCTCCATTCTCCTCTCGGGATCTTGGGCACGCACGCACGCACACGCACCCGGTGTGAGTTTTAAGCCACCGGGTCCGGGACACGAACTGCGGTTGACTACGTGGGAGTCCAGTGACATAGCCATTACACTAACTGCTGGTTCCCAAAAACAGAAATTATTATTATTTATTTTATTTTATTTTACTTTTTTATTTTTATTATCATCATAATCTTCTTTATATTACATTGGATTATATCTAATTTTACAGTGTATTACATTGCTTTTTCAAAAGGGAATGCCTTGCATGTCAGTCAATACAGAGACATTAATGTCCCCACTTCATCATTCAATATCTTTTCTAAGTTTTTCCCAATCATTATTATTATTATTCTAATTATTTTTTAAAACAGTCAATCACCATTTCTCATTTTTTTAAGGCAGCTGACTAGTGTCTTTCTTTTATCATATTGTGACCCTAAAATGAGTTATCTAATATTAAAAAATGACTGTATTTTTAAAAGATGCAGTTTTCCTTTTGTTCACTTAACTTATATAAATAAACTAGTTGGTTGTATAAACATATAATGTTAAAATATACTGCATATCCAAATATGAATAAATGATTGTGAAACACAATTATTTATTTTCCAGAGTCCTCTCTCATTAATATAGACCTTCTAGAATCTAAAGAGCTTTATGTTAACACTGCTATAAACCGCTTGGGTTTCTACAATAAATGAACTAAAATCCATATTTAGTACTATGTAGTAGCTACAGGAACCACATTGAGGTATTTCAAGGAAAATTTGTATGAATAACACCTCAATTTTTCCTGATTAGTTATAAATAATTGGGGAATGTTTTATCCATTGCAGCAATTTTATATCTAAGTTCATATATTCATTATTAAAAATATTTATTTGTGAAAAAAATGTTTTAGAATGCTACAGATTTTAAAATACTAATTTAAATTTTTATAGATATAAAACAGAACTTTATATAAGCTCAGAGTATTAACAAGTTTTATTAATTCAAAATATGTAGTTACCTAAATTCTTAAAACATATTAACTGTAATTTCCATGAATGGGAGAAACAAAATTGTGCCTCAGTGCCAGCCCATGGCATGGTGGTTAAAGCGCCTGGACTCCACATGCCCACCTGCATGGCTCGAGTACCAAACCCAGTGGACTGAAAAACACACCAGGCATGTTTTGTGCATGCCCAAAATCCCAAGAGAAGAATGGAGAAGGAATTGCAGCGTGGCTGTCCTCCTGGCGGGTGATTTCTCAGTCGCTCTCCACCTCTGTCTCTCTCTGTCTTACACATACTCCCTCTGACAAAAACTAAGCAAAGCAAAAAGATTGCTCTTGACTCTGTGGATGTCAGAACTGCATTCAAATGCTAAAGATATTTCCCTACAATTTTTACTTTGCAACTCTCTTCTGGTTTTGCCTGATAATGACATATTTTTATGATGTTTAAACAAGTTTTCATGCTTCCAAAGAAAACTCAAGAGAATGATGGGGTTAGTAAGTTCTCAAAACATATTAGAGAACCATCAAAACCCAGTTAACTATCATAAGCAAATAGTGCACAGAGAAATTGTTTATTTACTTAAAAAAAGAAGGGTGTAATCAGAAGAAATGTGTATGTAATTTATTGAGCTAAATGTTGATACCCTTTTAAGGACAAGTCTCATGTACTGAGCTAGGAATGGAAATATTTAAAATAGAAAACCTGACTTATTTTCTACATAAAATTATTTTTCTCCAAAGATGCTGGTATTTGAGAGTTCCTTTAATTACTTCTTTCTTTACTATTTGTTTTTTATTCACAGAGTAAGTACAGCCTTACCAGCAGGTGTTCTTTTTAATGTAAGAAAAAATATATGAAGCCTTTTAATCTTAACGTACTGCTGTATATGAGCTGCTTATTTAGAATTATTAATATAGAAGATTTAATGGTACTTGAATTGTCTTTTTTCTGAGTATATACAGTTATTTTTTCTTATTACATCTCTCAATTTGGAAGCCTTCTATTTCGAGGCGACTATTGGGAAGCATTACATCTGGCCAAGAAATGATTTTGCTTTTTAGAGAATGTAGTCTGGAAATTGGAGAACCAAACTAAAAATTTAGATGCCTAGACTCAGTGATGTTTTGTTTATTTGTTTTTTTAGTTTGTTTGTTTTAAAGTTTATTCATTTCTCTCATGAGAGAGGCAGACAGAGAGATGGACAGAAAAACGGCATCCTCATCGGGGTCTTTATATCATATCCAGATCATGGACACTTGCACATGCTCCTAGCAGGCCCAGGACATTCTGGGACATGAACACAGGACCTTTCTGCTTTGATCCAGTGGTATTGCTGTTGTGTCAACACCTGTTTCCTGCATGCAGTATTTTAATTTAGGCTTTCTAGCAAAGTTCTAGTTTCCAGTGATAAAAGGCAACAAGATATGACCCAGATCTTGCAGGCACGTATTCTTTAGTTCTTCTTTCTAGGCCTATTAAGAAGTATGACATAAAAATGTGCTTAAGGGATCTGGCAGGTGGCATGGTGTTTAAGGCACTGGACTCCCACATGGCTGACTGAGGTTTGAGTCCTGAAGCTGACAGCTTGCTTTCTCACTTTCCGCTCTCTCCTTCTCTCTCTCTCTCCATCTCGCTTGTCAAATTTGAAAATAATAACAATACATAAAAATTTAACAAATATATTGAAGAAGTACACATGGTATGAATGACTCTGAAATCCCTGTTTACAAAACAGGCTGAGACTGAGTAGGCTGAATCATACTGTCAGAGTTGCATCAACATATAGTTTACCAAAGAAATCCTAAAGTAATCATGATTACGTAAGTAAATTCTGGAAGTGAGGCACAGTTATTCAAATTAATTCTCCCTGGGAACCAGCAGTTAGCGTAATGGCTATGTCGCTGGACTCCCACGTAGTCGACCGCGGTTCGCGTCCCAGACCTGGTGGATTAAAACTCACGCCGGGCGCGTGTGCGTGCGTGGCCAAGATCCCGAGAGGAGAATGGAGGAGAAGGGATTGCGGCGTGACCATCCCCCCTGGGGGGTGATTTCTCGCTTTCTGTCTCTCTGTCTCTCTCTGTCTGTCTGGCAAGCGCAGGCGCCCTATAACGAAAATCTCTCAAAGAAAAAAAAATTCTCCCTTAGAATGCTTATCTGGATCATCTAGATCCATAGCACTTGAAAGAGAATTTCAAAGCAAGATCTCCTGTTACTGGCACTAGGAAAGGCATGGTAATGGTGATGGCGGTGGTGGTACTGTACAGGTCTAACACTAGACAAAGACAGAGACACATGTTACATCTCTGTGAAATGGACAGTCAGAATCTGATACGTCCTCATGAAGCGTAACTGAAATAGGGAAGAGGACCTTCTAAACCTATAGGAATATACACACCTCAACTTATTTTTCTACTCTTTTGATCTAAGTGGACAAATGTGGAAGACTTAATCTTAAGCATAGCAGGCCACAATGAAGGAGAGGCATCATAAGTCCCCACTTAGTATATACCAAATGTCTGTACCCCATGGCAGAAATGGAAATAATGGACAATATAAATAAAGGTATGGAGGGCACCTCTGGACACCAGAGACAATTTGAGGGGAGAGTAGGAAATGGCAGGGGGTGAGAGGGAAGGAATCAAGGGGAAAAAAGAAGTAAAACAGCTAAGAAACACAAAGAGGATGATTATCTGTTGAAGATGAGAGGCGTGGTAATAGCTTTGATTAGGCCAATATTTGGTATATTCTGGATGGGAAAATTCATTTTGTACATTGCAATGATATACAGTGAATGAACGTGAAGTTAATTACTTAACAAAGAAAGACAAATAACCATTGTGAGTAATCTTGCAAATCTTTCTCAAGGCTCGTAACTCCTAGGTATGTTGGAACTTTCAAGAGAGAAGGAGATAAAGGGACCAGCAGTTAGTGTAATGGCTATGTCGCTGGACTACCATGTAGTCGACCGCGGTTAGAGTCCCAGACCCAGTGGCTTAAACTCACGCCGGGCGCATGTGCATGCGTGCCCAAGATCCCAAGAGGAGAAGGGATTGCGGCATGGCTCTCCCCCCTGGGGGGTGATTTCTCGCTTTCTACCTCTCTGTCTGTCTCTGTCTTTCTGGTGAGCGGACGCACCCTATAGCAAATGCCTCTAAAAAAAGAGAGAGAGAGAGAAGGAGATATAAAGAAAAGTTCTATGGCTGGCTACACAGATGTAATCACAAAGGAGAATTTCCCTTGCAGGGCTGAAGTTTCAGCTCCTGGAATGAACATATCATAAAGATTTATTTGCCTGAAGGCTAGCTGAATGAGATGACTTCTGGACATTGAAAGATAGACCATGCAACCAGAATAAAGCCATATCTTGTTTAAAAAGAGCATACCTGGGACCGGCAGGTGGTGTGGTAGTTAAGGTGCTGGACACTCCCACATGGCCGACCAGGGTTCAAGTCCTGAATCTGGTGGCTTACTTTCTCACTTCCTCTCTCTCTCACCATCACCCTCTGTCTCTCTCTGGTCAAACTAAAAAATAAATGAATGAATAAATAAAATAAAATGAATAATTATTTTAAAAAGATAAAAAAATAAAAAGAGCATACCTGCTTAGAAGAATGATGTGGTAGCATTATATGTCAAGAATGTATTAATTTAAAAAAAATGAGTTTGCTAGTCCATTGATAGTTCCAAAAAAAAGCTAAGATCTGGTATCTAAAAATCATAGGCTCAAACTTGAATAGTAAAGTCTATTTGACAATTGTAGAAGTATGAAGTTCTTAGGGCCAGCAGATGGCATAATGGTTATGTTGCTGGACTCCCACATAGTTGACTGTGGTTTGAGTCCTGGATCCAGCATCTTAAAACTCATGCTGAGTGTGCGTGTGTGTGTGTGTGTGTGTGTGCATGCACAAAATTCAAAGAGGAGACTGGAGTAGAAGGAATTGTAGCATGGCCATCCCCCTTTGTGGGTGATTTCTCACTTTTTTTGTCTGTCTGTCTCAGAGCATATACCTTACGGCAAATACCTCTCTTAAAAAAAAAAAAAAGTATAAAGTTCTCAAGTCAGAAATAGATACAATAGATACAAACAAAATTAGACCCAAGCAGCATCAGACATGATAAATGCCTTGAAGTATTTCTCAAGAGGGTCCCATGGATGAATAGCTGTTACGTCGCTGGACTCCACATGGCCCACCATGCTTTGAGTCCTGGACTGGTGACTTGAAAGTCATACTGGTTGCATGTGTGTATGTGCCCAGGATCCCAGGAGGAGGATGGAGGAGAAGGCATTGTGGCCATGCCCCATGGTGGTAGGGGTGGGGTGATTTCTCACTTTTCCTCTCTGTCTCTTTCTCTCTGTCTCCAGCAAGCACACATGCACTATGGCAAAAATCTCTTAGGAAAACAAAAAAGAAATATTTATCAGGAAAGCATAAAAACAGGACAATACGTTGGAGGATCTGGAACATTAAAGGTAAAAGAGAAGTTTTTAATAGACGTTTTCAAAATGAGGTGAAGAGGGACCAGCAGTTAGTGTAATGAGTATGCCTCTGGACTCCCATGTAGTCAACCATGGTTCAAGTCCCCAACCTGGTAGCTTAAACTCATTCCGGGTGCATGTGCGTGGGTGCCCAAGATCCCGAGGGGAGAATGGAGAAGTAGGGATTGCGGCGTGTCCATCCACCCTGGGGGGTGATTTCTCGCTTTCTGTCTTTCTCTGTCTTTCTGGTGAGTGCACGTGCCCTATAGCAAACAAAACCTCTCCCCGAAAATCAAAATGAGATGAAGAGTCTCATGAGACAGTGAGGTCTCCATCATTGGAGTTTGAAACATTGCTTCACTGAAAGTTGGAGAGGAATGATTAGTGTTAAAAGGTAGATGATTTAACTCTGCAAACATATATCGATCATCCACCTTGTACTCTCAGCTGCATTACCTGTAGGATCACGTGTCATCAGCAGTTCTGTGATTTGGGGGTCATTGTAAGAGAGGGTTTAGGTAAAAAACTAAAAACTGAGTGAGTAATTATCATATAGCATAGTCTTCTGGACTAAAGCACGATGTATTTCCCATGGTGAGTGAGACAGGGAGACAGCCTCTGCCAAGTTTCTCTGGTTTAATTCATTCTGGAAGCAGAAATAAATGAGACACGCATGTAAAGAGGGGCATCGGTGAAGTCATTACTGAGAAATGAAATTTATAACAAAGGCGAGATAAGAGTTGCGTTTTGGAAACATTGATAAGTGAATGTCAAGTCATACATTTCTTATGAGACAATTTGGTTACTTTGGCAACATAGACATTATTCTTTATTTCTGATAAGCAGTGTTCCTTTCTTTCACACCTGTGGCTTTTGTCACTGTGTCTCCAAGGTACATTAATGCTTAAATGAAAACTAATTAACATTTTAAACTGTAACACATACACATTGATTTAGGAGGAGAATGTTTTTTTTTCTTTTTTGAATATTTCTTTCAACACAACATTGAAAAATGTAGTGATTCCTTTACTTACACTTCTTTAAAGGACAGACTTTTGAAACGTTTAATGAAATATAATGGTTCACTTTGTTTTGGATATACTATCTGTGTTCAAGTTGCTGAAATTGATGAAATAGTGTTGGATACTAAGAACAGGATTTCACACACAATTGTTTATTTTGTTGTCAACCTATTTTATGCACATGAGTTACAAAAGCAGATAGGGGACCAGCAGTTAGCATAATGGCTATGTCGCTGGACTACCATGTAGTTGACCATGGTTGGAGTCCCGGGCCTGGTGGATTAAACTCATACTGGGCGCGTGTGCATGCGTGCCCAAGATCCTGAGAGGAGAATGGAGGAGAAGAGATTGAGGCATGGCCATCCCCCCGGGGGGTGATTTATCATTTTCTATCTCTCTGTCTCTCTCTCTCTTTCTGGTGAATGCATGTGCCCTATAGGAAAAACCTCTCAAAAAACAAACAAACAAACAAAAAGCAGATATGGAGCTGAGATATGTGACTTTAAAATAACAGCTTTATCAAGATACAATTCAGGGACCAGCAGTTAGGGTAAAGGCTATGTTGCTGGCCTCCCATGTAGTTGATCGCAGTTTGAGTCCCAGACCTGGTGACTTAAACTCACGCTGGGCGCGTCTATGTGCGTGCCCAAGATGCTGAGAGGAGAAGGGATTGAGGCATGGCCATCCCCCCTGGGGGGATGATTTAGGAAAAAAAAAAAAAGATACAATTCAAACATCATGAAGTTCACCATCCTAAGGTACAGAGAACTGTGTTTTTTTGTGTATTTGCAAAGTTGTACTTTAATCACTGCCAGCAAAGTCTAGAACATGTTTATTACACACAAAAAACACCCATATCTATTAGCATTCAATTCCCCACTGCTCACTCTCCACTCACAGCCATTGGCAACCACTAACTTGCTTTTTAACCTCTCTAATTTTTTCTATTCTTTATATTTCACATAAACACAACTTTATTTTACTCAACATAAAGTATCTGAGGATAGTTTATACCATAGCACATATCAGAACTTCATTCCTTTTAATTGCCTAATACTATCCCATTGTGGTCTTTATTTCGGGTCTTCCTACTCTTTGCCTATTGTGAATAATGCTCCTGTGAACATTTATTTACACATTTTTTTTTTTTTTTTTTTTTTTTGGAGAGATTTTCGCTATAGGGCGAGTGCGCTCGCCAGACAGACAGAGAGAGACATAGAGACAGAAAGCGAGAAATCACCCCCCAGGGGGGATGGTCACGCCGCAATCCCTTCTCCTCCATTCTCCTCTCGGGATCATGGGCGTGCACGCACACGCGCCCGGCGTGAGTTGCATTTTTAAGAGACATTTTTGCTGTAGGCGCTTGCCAGAGAGACAGAGAGACAGGAAGCGTGCAATTACCCCTCCCCCAGGGAGCATGGCCGTGCCACAATCCCTTGTTCATTCTCCTCTGGGAATTTTAGGCACACACACACACACACACACACACACACATTTACCTAGCATGAGATTTAAGCCCCTGGGTCCAGGACTCCATCTGCTGTTGACTACATGAGAATCCAGTGACATATCATTATGCCATCTGCTGGTTCCTTGTTTACAAATTTTTTAATTTGAGCCCATCTCCCGGATATATGGTTCGGAGTGCAATTGCAGTATAATCTGCTACTTCTATGTTTATCTGTTTGAGAAACTACCAGAGCATTTAGGGAAGCACCTGTAGTGCTTTACAGTGCTTCTGAGTGACACCGGGAGGATGTTTTAGGTGCATTAAAATTTTATGCTTAGAAGAAAATGCTTGTTCATTTTTCTGTAAGATAATCTTTCATTTCGTATTATTAGCGACAGTTTCTCTTTCTTTGCAGTTTCTGCTAGGTACATTTTATTTACAAAATAAATTAGTAGCTCTCCCTACATTCCTTCCATCCTCAAAAGTGTCTTAATTTGGTTGATAATTTATATAGTTACCTTGGACAGGTTTCAGATGTGCTTAGGAAGTAGAAGTTTGACTGGATGTGAATCAAGTGAAACGACCCTCAGATTCCTAGTGGAATTTACCAGGCATATGTTGATATCAATAATGGAACTAGAGATGTCAAGAAGAGCTCATCTGATGGGGTCAGGAAGAAGGTGGGGCAAAGAGGTTGAGAATTTGTGCTTGAGTTTGTCAGGTTTGAGATTTGTGTAATTCCTTCATGTTCAGTTGTCTAGGTGGTGATGCGCTACCTGATTCTGAGGCTTGCTGAAGGGATCTAGGTACAATTTGACATATGAGCAGGATCATTCCAATGTTATCTTTTTAAACTTACATGTTATCTTATTGGGGTAAATTGGAAATTTGGGAGAGAAACAATCTCAAGATGGAAACCTGGGAAATACCTTTACTTCAGAGTGAATGGAGAAAGAATATATGAAAATGGCATAGGAAACATTAGGCCAAGCAAAACATTTTGGCCTGAGTGTGGCCAAGAAAGAGAATTTCAAATACAGAAAAGATATCCCTAATGTTCAGTATAGCAAGAAAATGCAATAAGAAAAGAACCTCAAGGTATCTGTGGAACAAAGCAACTAAGTGGTATACCACTCAGTTCAAAAGGAGTGATTTCAGCTGGATAGACCTGAACTAAAGTTGAAAGGTAAGTGAACATGTGTTGTATTGAAGAAAGATCACTTTTGGAACCAGCAGTTAGCGTAATGGCTATGTCACTGAACTTCCATGTAGTCGACCTTGGTTCAAGTTCTGGACCCGGTAGCTTAAACTCATGCCGGGCACTTGTGTGTATGCGTGCCCAAGATCCTGAGAGGAGAATGGAGGAGAAGGATTGTGGTATGGCCATCCCCCCTGGGGGGTGATTTCTTGCTTTCTTTTACTTTTTTTTTGGGGGGGAGGGGAGAGGTTTTTGCTATAGGGGGCAGGCGCTCGCCAGACAGACAGAGAGAGACAGAGAGATAGAAAGCAGGAAATCACCCCCCAGAGGGGATGGCCACGCCGCAATCCCTTCTCCTCCATTCTCCTCTCCAGATCTTGGGCACGCACGCACACGCGCCCTGCGTGAGTTTAAGTCATCGGGTCTGGGCCTCGAACCGCAGTCGACTACGTGGGAGTCCAGCGACATAGCCATTACGCTAACTGCTGGTCCCTCTAGCTTTCTGTCTCTCTCTCTTTCTGGCGAGTGCATGTGCCCTGTAGCAAAAAAATAAATAAATAAATAAATCACTTTTTAGGGAATTTCGCATGAAAAAGGATGGGAGAGATGATTTGCAATTGCTAGTGGCCTGCAGGAGTCAAGGAAGAATGGATTTTTAAGCAACATAAATATGTCTATAGGTTGTCATTTCCCAAACTATGCTGGGAAAGCTGTGAATAGTTGATGCGTGAAGGAATTATTTTGTAACTAATGAGGTCTGGAAAACTCTGGGTTCGGGAAAATAAAAGGAGTTTCCTTTCTGAGCATCTCAAGGCCTTTATATATTGTAATATAATATATACTGTTGACATAGTAAACAGGAAATATAGTATGCAGTGATTTCTAAACATTTGGCAATTGACTGCTCTTTTCAAGAAAGATCTATTAACTTCATAGTAATTAGAGACCATCTCAAAATCAAATATACCTGGATGGAATTTAGATATATAGCACTAGCTAGTTGTGTGATCTTAAATATGTTACTTAAACTTGATGAGTTGACTTACTTCTCCTGAGAAATGCAAATAATATACACGCTAGTGTGAGGATGATATTCAGTAGTTTGCATGCTACCAGACTTCCCAAGGATTTATGGCCAGTGATTCTTCTCATTGGTGTCCAATTATGTTGACTGTCATTCCCACCTAACCTTTTTGGCTACTTTGAACATTTGAAGAGGTCATTATGCAAGAATCTTAACATAGTGCCTGGTAGTAATAGTCTATAATCAACTTCTTAATATTATTGTTGCTATAATCTGAAGGATCACATTTAATAAATCCTTCTTTAGTTTAAAGGAGAAAGGCAGCAGAAAGGATAAGAGTTAGGAAACAATTAAAAGCTGAAGATATAGGGACTAGCAGATGGTGTAGTTGTTACATCACTAGACTCCCCATGGCCCACCATGGTTTGAGTCCTGGATCTAGCAGCTTAAAACTCATGCCAGGCGTATGTGCCTGTGTGCCCAAAATCCTGAGAGGAGAATGGCGGAGAAGGGATCGCAGTTTGGCCATCCCCCTGGGGGGGTGATTTCTCGCTTTTTGTTTACATTGCCTTAATATGTAGATAAAAACCTGTTATCCTGGGGGAATATATAAGTGTTTGAAGTCAGACTGTCTGGCTCTGCTATTTCTAAGCTCTGTGACCATGGACAACTTACTTAATCTCTCTGTTCTTCACCTTTTTCAAGCGTAAAAATTGGGGTAATTTAGAATCTGTTTTGTATACTTATTATGAAGTTTTAGTAAGTTACTGTATTTTTAAAATATGTTTAAAATCCTCCAGCATAGAGGATTTATTATATAAATAGCATGTATTAAATGCAATAAACAAAATATAGGATTTGCTAGGAAGAAAAGTTCCGATGTACCATTTTTGTCTTCCCGATCTGACTATTGTTAAATGATTTGAGAATTATTAACACCAACCCAAATTGAATTTATTTTTAATGTGTTTTGGTGCGTTAACCCAGGGAAGGCCCTGATAGCTTATGAAACAACGACAACGAGACCATCACACTGTTCCAGCATAACCGTCTGTGGTTGATTTTTTCCTGTGGCTCTTTTATGAGTAAAAGATTAAAACAACAAAAATCTAGATTTGTCTCATGTTGGATGAAAGGATAATGTTTTATTTTTTACATTGGATCAGATAGTAGCCTAGAGCATCGGCATGCGTATTGTGTTCCGATTGCTCATGTAAAAGCTAAAGTAACACCGTTTTCTTTATCATTATGTGATGAGACTTGTCACCCCGTTTTATGAACAGCAAATTCTTAGCTCAGGGAGCAGCCAGGGGCAGGTCATAAAATAAAGGATTATAGAGCAGAGATATTAGTGAAATAGAAGCATCAGCACTTCTTACTGTATTTAACTCAAAGACATGAGGTCTGCCTGGGGAGCTAATACTACTTAACTGTGTTTGGGCAAAAAGCCAAAAGGAAATTGTATTTCAAAGAGAGAAGGTCTGGCATTCCATATGCTAGGGAATCCTGGTCAGCTAACAAGGATGTATGGCCACTTAACAGAAGATAAAGAACTAAAAATAAACTTTTATGTTAAAGAACACATTGTTGATACAGTTTGAGGCTGAAGGGCAATTGATAACATATCAGGTCATTAAATTATTCCAGTTAAAACATTTGGGAAATAGAGCTGGGATCTTGTCTGCAGCCTAAGTCCCATATGAGCTTAATTTTACTCTGCATCCTCAGAATCCTCGCAGCAGTAATGATCATGACAAATGGGTGAATCAAAAGTCATTATAGAAGCTTTCCAAGTGTCCCCGACAGCCAGTGCTGTCCCTAGGGAATTGTGAGTGTAGTTCAAAACTAATTCTGTGTAAAGAGGGCACAGGACGTGTGAGGAGAGGTAAAGCACATTATCTTAGATGTGCTGGGGTATATTATGCTCGTAAGTTTCTAACTTGGTAGTACTTGTTAGAAAGAAGAGTGTCATCTCCTTTTGCATCACTGATGTTTCTTTGGGTCATTGAAAAGCTCGGATCAGTGGTCCTAACTAGTCACACCTTACAACAACTCACAGGTATGAAATCCTATCTGCCGTTTGCCTTCTTTTTTTTTTTTTTTTTTTTCTAATTTCACAGTTGTCTCTTCCTTTTCTGCCCTTTGCGAGTTCTCTGAATCTGCTGGATAACCTGTGCAGTTAATGATCAAATATGGTCCACTTCTGGCCTTTGGGAGACTTCCCCAGTCTCTAGTTCATTCCTGCCAGTCATTTGGGCTGCTTTTGTTCCTGCCATGAGGGCTCTTAGTGGACTTTCAAATAAAATAATCATGCTGTCCTTTCAATCAAGTGTATGCTATTTCATTTTTTAGAGATACCTACACACACCTGAGGAAAGCAATGGAAACATCTTGTCTACTTTGTAGAAATGTATGTGTCCATTATTTACAGAATTAATTGATCCATCCTTTGTTTTTAATCTCATTGCTAATCGGAGCCTATGTCTCAAAATGCTGATCACTTTCTTTTTGTTATAGCACTCCTTTCAGTTGGATTATAGATCAGCATCCTAAAAATATTAGTTGAATTTATGGTGCATGTTCTAAATTCTTATATAAAATTTTGTGTTTTAATTTTACTTTTTATTTGCTCATGTATTTACTCACTCAGGATGTGCTTACTGATACCAGAAAATTTATTTAGAGTAGGGAGACAATATTTAACATAATGCCATCAGCAATCCTTAATTTCTTCACACACACACACACACACACACACACACACACACACACGCTGTTTTAAGGGTAAAAATATCCACTATTTCTAGCAAAAATTACTCTGAGCAAATTCAGCCAACTATCTCTGGTGATCTTATGGAATGGTTCTTAGGATGTGACCGATTGGATTTCAGAGAAAGAAACAGCTTACAAATTTGTTTTAATTTATCAGTGTTCAGAATTCATGCTAAACTAAGTGTTCCTGCTGCAAAAAAAGAATTTGTAAGGATGAGGGAAATCTCTTAGACTACACTTGAATATCCTTCCCAGGTCATGGTTTAGCTTTTGCTGCCATGGAGGTATCAATTTTTCATATGGACATTCACTTCTTGAGAAAAGACTGCTGTCCTGGCCTCTGAACATACCCTAAAACTGGATGGAGTTTGATCTAACGCCAGTAAGAGTATCTGCAATGGGATGGAATGTACCAATTAATCTAAGCCAATGAAGTCCGATACTTCGGCTGGTGATTGCGTTGGCTTCTCCTGCATTAGGGAAGATGAACACCTGAATGAAAGTCTGGACACTGTTAAGAAACACAGAAAAGGGGTGCATACCTCCAGATTCCTGACATTTAGCAGCAATGTTGGTACGAAGATTGAGCTCTTCAGTGCCTCAGTAATAACATGAATATTTCTCTTATTGTGTAAGGTTCTTTTTCTAGGTTTGTTCCTGGTTGATTATTACAGCCACAGATTGCCCTTTCTTGTGTGAAGAAGTTAAATGTGGCTTCATTGAGCTTTTAGTGTGGTAAATGTTAACTGCATTCAGATTTCAAGGTCCACCTGGGGATAAGTCTCTATGAGCATTTGCCCCAATCTTAAACGACTTTATCTCTGATGACATTCCTGCCCACTCTTCAAGGCTGACTTCCTGATGAGACCTTGCCCTGTACCTCCAGCAGGATGTCATTGTTCTTCATGCTCAGAGTGCTTTGTGCTTGTCGTTCCCTGTTTCTCATTGCTGTATCTTCTTACTTCATGGCATGTTCAGCACGCTTAGGCCTACCATGAGCAGATCTCACACATGATGCTGGTGATTCCAGGTTGACATACAGTGTTAGGTTCAGGAAGTAAGGGGCTGGAAGCAAAGAGCCTGAGGTAGGAGAGGAATAATGGGAATAAATGACTTATCTGATGATGGTGACTGGGCATGGAAAGAGTTTGGAGAAGAATAGAAAAACAAAACACAGATATCAGAGAGAGAGAGACAAAAAGGGGTGATCTGGATGATGTGGAGGTTGTAGTCAGTAAATAAAAGCTTCAGTGGCCAGACAGTAACACGGAAGTAAAATGTGATAGTCTCCAAGCCTGTGCCACCTGGAAAGGTCCCGGGTATGTATCCAGAGACCTCCCTGAACAAGGTGGATGTACGTGCCCACGATACAGGGTTGGCTGTAGCTGGCAATGATCACACCATCAAGACCCTGTTGGGATGCTGAAGAGTACCTGCCTCTGTTTCTCTTTCTCTGTCTCTCTCATTCATAGAGAAAAAAAAAATCAGAGCTTCAGTCCTGTGGAGTAAGGGAACATTTTAGAAATAGTTGGGGCCAGCAAGCTGTGTCGCAGCCAGCGGGTAGAACATTTCAATTTGTCTTTCTGTGAAGAAGTGAGAAAACTCATTTCTACATGAAAAGCAACCAAACTATAAAAAATAATTGCTTATTACTTAATATTCCATGAGCATCTATCTGGTTTACATCCTCAGAGCTCTTCTTCAACATTAACTCATGTGTTTTATTTGGAATAAAATGTAAGTTAGCCAAAGCATGCTAGAAATATTTTTTAAAGTTTTTTAAACAGCTCTGTTTCAACATCATTTTTCCATAATGAAAATCTTGTTCTTGCATAGTGAAATGGATCCCATAGAGTCACTTTTAAAGAGCATAGAGTGTGTTATGGTTAAATATAGACCATGAGCCCTAAGAACATTATGTTTGCAACAACAGTTCTAACCTGTTTCCACTAAAACTGTGGCCCAGTCTCTTCCCACAGGAAAGCCTCCTACAGAATGTCACACCTAAGGAACTAATCCATATGCATGTCTTAAAAATTACACCTGAAAATGGCAATGAGCTCACTCCCAGTCTGTGACGCATTCTATTAACAAGAAGGTCTTGTCCTTTGTGCACATTTTGAGAAATACTAATGACCTGCCCTCAGATGAGGACTTATTCTGCACATTTAAAAATGTTCTACCTATCATCAATGTGTTACTAGAAACACAATGAAGACCACGCTGCATTATTTTCTATGACCAATAATATATTGTTTAATTAGAGAAGATTGTAAAGTTGAAAGTGGAAAGATAATTGTGATTAGGCTTCGGAGTCATAGATGGCATGTTTTCAAATGCTTAAATACCAAACTTCTGGGCAGTAAATTGATTCAGACTCAAGAGAAAGAGCACCCTGGGGAATAATCAGCCTCAAGAACTATGCCCAGTAGACAATCTCTCATCTTAAATAAGACAGAGAAGCAGAGTTGGTGAGGAAAATTCCTTTTTCTGAAGAAATCAGGACATGTGGTCCCATAGGCTTGTATAAAGGACAAAAAAAAAGACTGCAAAAATCTTCATATGGAGCCTCCCCTGAAGTCTTGACTATCCAAGTTAATACGAAAATAAATAGTAGTTTGTTTTTAGTTTTAATTTTTCATGACTTTATCAATTAGCACATGTGTATATTGGATCACAAGACTGATATACTGCCTCCTACATAGTAAAATGAAAGCTATATTAGAAAAATTGAGAAGTGGAACTTAAAGAAAATATTTGAAGCATTTTCTGGCTAATTCATTTTAGATAATGTTGGACTTTGGCAAAGTTGAAAGGTGATAGCAGATATCTTTATTAAAATACTCTCTTTTACTTCCCTCAATACAGCTACACCATGGACTATTTAATCTCCCAGTCTGGATTATCTATAAGTAATAGTTACATATCCATTATATATTATATAATTTAATATGCAACTATTTTATAAAGAAAAAACTAAGCCTTAGCATTTATCGCTACTGAGTTACAGCACTGGGGCTAAAGTTTGGAATATGGCTAAAACAAATAATGAAAATTTCCATTGCTTCACACAAATTTAAGTGGAACTTCAAGAAGTTTGTGAAAGCCTGGACTAAAATGTAAATTTATTTTGGTGCAAAACTTTTGAAATTTATGGATACTTCCTTCATAACGAGCATTTTTCATGAATGTTTTGAAGACCCTTTGTATTTTTTTGCTCACACAAAAGTTGCTATGCATCTAGGTTAATCTTTAAGGCAGTAACTAGTTAAGTTTTCTGTGATGGACCAAATAATCAATACGTATAATTTAAATGATTTTCTTTCATGTGTGAGAGACAGTTAATTCTTTCCTTTCATGTGTGAGAGACATTCACAGGATCTCACCACACTGGAATCCCCTCTGACCTCAAGCCTCTCAGCCAGCCAGGATCATGGCTATGCCAGCTGTGGTTGGGTCGACCAGAGATCCGAACTCAGGGCCTCCTAAATACAGCTCCAGTATTATACAGAGGAGCCCTGTAGCCTGTACTACCATGGCTGGGCTAGATAAGAAACACATTAAGCATCTTGAGCGAAGGGGTAATGTTGCACAACTCTTCTCATTGAAAAGATAACCATCATTTTCATATTTTATATTTCACAGTGTAAGAGAAACTTTTTAAATTAGGAAGTTTTGTAAGGAACAAAACCAGGTTGCCAAAGGGATTCTGCCTGTGGATCATGGCTTGGTGAGCCCTGTGCTTGTACAACAGTCCTCATGTGTTGGCTCTGCATTCTAGGCCACTTCAATCTTAGACACCCCCCCCCCCCCCCCCCCCCCATGGACACACACACAAAACCAAGTGTTTCTATAACCAATTGGACAGTGAAAAAATAGGCTGGAGAGTTGAGCATAAGCAATCAAATGTTTCTATCCCCAAGGGACACATCACTTCCACTCTGATTTCATCAGCCAGGACAAGTCTCACACAGAGCAAGAATATCCTGTGTGCCAGGAAGTAAGGGAAATGGATTTGGGTGATGGTGATAATGGCTATTACAGGTGCCTGTTTTTTTTTGTTTTTGTTTTTTTTTTTTTTAATGTGTGTATCAGACTCCAATTCTGGAGGCTATAGCAATGGAATCTGATGGACAAAGTCTTCTGGATGAGTCAGTCCTAAACATTCTTTTGGAGTGAGTGATCAAGTGATGAGTCTCACCTAGCAAATTAAATGCTAATAAGCTCAATGACTATGTGTTAGGCATCATATTTTAAAAGAGAACCAACTGCAAAATGGTTGTGATATTTTAGGTAGATGATGATGACATTTTGTACTTAAAGTAACAGTAGATATACCAAATAATAAGATGTTATTTTTGAGATATAGGGTTAGCCCTTTACTTAGATTTAGCAACTATCATTTGAATATAGTGTTGCATCAGGGAGGAAAGTTGATGTTTTGATGTATTATCTTGTTAAATGTTCAAGAAAAAACAAGCTTACAAATTATGTATTTTATTTATTCTTCAGCCTATACACTAAAGAAAGAAGGAATATACCATTAAGGTCCTAGAAGATTTTAAATAGAAAATATGGTCAAGCCAACAAGAAAAAAACAAAATACCTTTGGGTTAAAGATTCTATTATATTACAAATTAAAGGTATGAAAAGTGGTCAAAGTGAGAGCTGTTATTATTTATGTTTGTAGGTTAGGAGTTGGTTTTGCCCTAATAAATTTCCAGAATTACAAATAAGAATACAGGGCAACTGGTTAAATTTGAGTTCCAATATTGAACAGTACATGCGCACACTAAGGATCTACTAAACAACATACTAAAACATAGTCATTAATATGAAATTCAAGTTTTGCTGATGCTGTTTGTTTCTGGCATTCATGTGCCCTATATGAGATTTGACCTGTTATCCGATCCTCACCTTAAATATTTTGTATGTTGTTTATTCTCATTACATGTGGTAATTCTGCTGTACAAAATCACCAGGAACACTGAATTTGTGAATATTGAGCTGTTGGTCCTAAAAGAAGTATAGGATGGGACCAGCAGTTACGTAATGGCTATGTTGCTGGACTCCCATGTAGCTGACTGCGGTTCGCGCCCCAGACCCGGTGGCTTAAAACTCACGCCGGACGCGTGTGCGTGCATGCCCAAGATCCCGAGAGGAGAATGGAGGAGAAGGGATTGCGGCATGACCATCCCCCCAGGGGGTGATTTCTCGCTTTCCATCTCTATCTCTCTGTCTCTCTGGCGAGCGCACGCGCCCTATAGCAAAAACCTCTCCACAAAAAAAAAAAAGGAAGTACAGGATTAGGTACTTGGGATTCTCTGCTCACAGCATTTCATCATCTGACATGATTTTATGTATATTTCTGTTTAAAGACATCATATATATATATATATATATATATTTGTATATACACATATATAAATATGTATATTATGTACACATATATTTATATTAATTATATATTTTAATATGAATATTTATTTTATATATGTATCTTACAAGTTATTAATTATATATAGTATTTGTTGATAATTAAATACTAGCTGACAAAGGTTTAACATTTTTCTGACCCTGAATAACATGGTCATAAATTTCTTTGGCTTTTGGCACCATGACCCTGCTGTCCACTATGCTCTTTTAATTTTTTTTGGAGAGGGTTTTGCTACAGGGCACGTGCGCTCGCCAGACAGACAGAGAGAGACAGAAAGCGAGAAATCACCCCCCATGGGGGATTGCCACGCTGCAGTCCCTTCTCCTCCATTCTCTTGGGATCTTGGGCACGCATGCACACATTCCCGGCATGAATTTAAGCCACCGGGTCCGGGACTCGAACCACGGTCGACTACATGGGAGTCCAGCAACATAGCCATTACGCTAACTGCTGGTCCCTCCACTATGCTCTTTAAAACATTGATCACCTCATGAAACCACAAATTTAGCCCCTTTTTATCTTTTTTTTTTTACATGAAAATTTTCAGTTAATTAATCTTCTCATGAAAAAATCTGCATGGTCACCACAGATAGTCATTGCAGAATCTTTGTCTTTCAACTTTTCGCAAGCACAAACACTGGCCTTTGCAGTCCCCTTGACTTTCTTCATTGTGTTCTTGCGTTCCTTTTGCTGTTTTCTTGGCATGTTTTTCTTCTGATAGAGGCCATGTCTTGCAAGCCCTTTTGGGTTCATTTTTCTTTGCATTATCCTAGGAATTGTAAATTATGCCCAAGCCAGTTGTCTTGCCACCACCAAAATGGGTTCTGAACTCAAACACAAAGATGGCATTTGGTGTGGTCTTGTACATCTTCACTAGTTTTTCCTGAATCTCTGTCTCACATACTGTTGCCTTCCTGCTATGAAAGACATCAGTGACTATTTGTTTCCTCTGAAGTAGTCGCTTGGCCATGATTTCCTGGTACAGATAGTTCCTGTGTCATTTATGATGGTGGTATATCCTCAGGCAGCCAGGTAGGAAAAGAGCACCTCTTTTTATCTTTTTCATAGTTTCCTCATATACAAGATGTATTAGGTTGTCAGAAAAGTTATGATGCATTTTTGCATAGAAAAAAAAAAAACAAAAAAAAAGTCATGACTTTTCTGACAACCCAATATGTTAGCACCTTCTAAAGCAGCCTCCTGCATGGATCACATAACTTCTTCCTTTTTCTGCCTGTGCTGTGTTCTTCATTCTTAACTCAGCTCACATACAGCAGCACTGCAAGTAATGCCTGAATGGAGCTTATCGAGTATGTTTGTTTTCTCTGTAAGGCGCAGCACAACCTACTTGTGCCTAGGAATGTGAACCCTTCAGCTCTACACTTGAGGTCATTTAATACAGTAAGAATCACCAACAAAAATCAGAGAGGCAAAGACATGTTCTATACTAAATAGACCACAAAACAACACTTGTTACAGTATGAGAGCTAAAAGAAAAAGACAGAGCATCATCTAGTTCATCCTCAGGACCTCAGTCTGGAACGTGTCAATCTGGTAGCTCAAAATGTTCACCACTCTGGGACCAGCAGTTAGCGTAATGGCTATGTCGCTGGACTTCCATGTAGTCGACCGCAGCTCGTGTCCTGGACCCGGTGGCTTAATACTCACGCCGGGCGCGTGTGCGTGCGTGCCCAAGATCCTGAGAGGAGAATGGAGGGTAAGGGATTGCGGCGTGGCCATCCCCCCTGGAGGTTGATTTCTCGCTTTCTGTCTCTCTGTCTCTCTCTGTCTGTCTGGCAAGCGCATGCACCATATCGCAAAAACCTCTCCAAAAAAAGGAAAACAAATGTTCACCACTCTCTCCATGACTTCTAATGACTGTAAAAGTTCCATGAATATTGATTTTGAGATTATAAATTAATTTTATCAAGCAGGCATATTCATACTATGGAATCTCAAATAATGAGGATCAACTGCATTTGTAGTCTACATTAGCAAATAAATACCAGCTTAGTCACAGAGAGGATATGATGGAAAAAAATGGACTGTTACTTGGGTAGCATGATGGTAGACCCACAAAGAATAATTCTATCAGCGTATAGTCTTCATTATATTCTAGGCCCAGAGCTAGATATATTATACAAATTATTGAATTGCATTCACATTTTAACTCAACAGTTCTGTTGAGTTACTGCTGTTCTTCATCGGTACAAGGTCTTATAGCTTGTAAGTAGGAAAATTGAAATCCATACGCATGATACGGCATATAGAGGGCCTACTATTTTATTTGTCATAATTGGTGTGCTACCAATGATTATTATATATGCCTATAAATATCTTAACACTAATGGGACCTTATTTGCAAACTTTTGTTACAGAAAAGCTAAGAAATTATATATCAAATATCAGCCTCAGCCCTGGGTAACATAAATCTTGCTATAGTTCTGTTACAACACTGACTGCACCATTCTATAATTTTTTTCTCAGTACTTTCTGCATAGACTTAGGTTGCTAAGTATTCATCTGTTGTTTTAACTGCATTTTGCCCACATGAAGCTATAATCCTCTGTCAGTGGCATTGGAATGATTTCCACAGCGACTGGATTTATGTCACAAAGGGAGGATTAAGAGTTTAGGTTGAGACTAAGCCACAGGAGCCCAATAAATTTTGAAAAATAAAGTCTATGTTCATGTAAATAGGCAAGTACTAATGAAAAAGGAAGAATAACATACAGAAAGTATGATGCTTAGGTCAAAATAGGTTTAAATAGAAGGTATCATTCTCAAATTGTCAGAGAATTTTACTACTTTTTAGTTCAAGTTACAATTTATCCTTATCTTCTTCTGTTCAATGTTTCATTCCCTTTTTGTTTCCTGGATGAACTCAAGACAATAGAATAAAAAACCCTTTTCTGCTTGTGATTACAAATATTAGCTAAGTAGTAGTGTTTCTCTACTTAGCTCTTTCAGGTGGAGTATCTATAATTTCTTTCTTTTATAATGATTCAACTCTCATTTATTTGTCAAATGTGAACTATTATAGAAAAGATGTAGTATCAAAAGCAAATAACATATAGTCATACACATCCTTTAAGTCATGCTGAGTTTCTACAGCTTTTATTTTAAGATATGTGCACAAAATTTTAACCACTATTGCCTAAACATTCTATGTCATGCTTTGAAGAAATTTGCTCATTCATTCATCCCAATAATCCCACTAATGTAATTTATAATTTGCCAGATGGTGGGTGTGTTCACTGGAGAGAGAGAGGGAGAGAGAGAGAGAGAGAGAGAGAGAGAGAGAGAGAGAGAGAGAGAGAAAGAATGTGAAAGCATCCTCCATGGAGAATGGTCATGCTTCAATCTCTTCTCTATTGCTTCTTTTCGGATTTGGAGCACACATGCATACACATTTAGCGTGTTTTTCAAGCCATAAGGTCTGGGACTCAGGCTGCATAGTTGGCCATGTGGGATCCAATGCCTTAACCACCACACCACTGACTAGTCCAATTCTCCCTGAGTTTTAGACAGAAATTAAATGTCTGTACAGATGTACAGATAACAAAGTAACTAAAGGTTAAGAGTCATGTACTCTTAACACTTTCTCTTGTTGAATACATAGTAAATAAATACAGAAAATCTTTCTTTTGTTAAAAAAATAATAATTTGCTATAGGATGTGTGGTCTCACCAGAGAGAGACAGAGAAAAAGAGAGGGAAACTGAGAACGCACCTTCCCCCCAAGGAGGAATAACCATGCTATAATCCCTTCTTCTCTGTTTTCTTCTTGGAATTTGAGCATGCTCATTGAAGTGCCCAGCCTGTTTTTCAAGACCTTGGGTTCGAGACTCAAACCAACCTTTAGACCATGTGGGATTCAGCCACCTTAACTGCCATGCCACCTGGCTAGTCCTGGATTATTTTTAAATTATTGATATTATATTATTAAAATTTCAATCTTTTAGACTGAATCCCACTGAAGAGTATTTTCCTTTAGTACACTTTCCTATGTCCAGTGAGTTATCTGCAAATACGTGTATTTAGTATTTGAATATAAACTTATAGATATCATTGTGGTCTTTAGTAATTTTCACCCTAATATAAATGCAGAACATAAATCCCCCAATTTTCCGAGAAAGAGCTACTGTGTGGTATTGATCTGCCAATAATAGGAGGTTTAGTGACTTGCAAATATTTTTTAATACTGTGTTGAAATGAATAAGAGTATTTAGCTCTCATTTTTAACTTAAATTATTAATAAATACTGAGCTGGCTTCATGGTGTAAAGTGCTGTTTATTGGCAACTGGATCCACATGACCCATTCCCACAGTTCAAATCCCAGCCTCAGCAGCTTGGAAAACACACCAGGCATATGTGCTTAAGTGCCAAAGTCTTGACAGGCTTCAGACATGGAGGCGAAGGGATTGCCATTAGGAGGAGCTTTCTCTCTCTGGGATGCATGTCCCTGCTGTAAAAATAATAATTATCATAATACTCATTATAAGTATTCAGGTGCTCATAGTTTAAATTCTCTTTTACATTAAATTTCTTAAATAGCTGTGAAATAATCCTTTACCATTTCAGAATATATGCCAATGTACCATCGTTTAATGATTAAGCAGCACTTAGTTTTTGAAAACAGCACATATTTTATTTTATTTACTTATTTTTGTTTTAGGCTTACACAGCTTTTGCAGTCGGCTTGCTTGTATTTTAATTATCCCTTATATAATGCAGAACTGTGTGTTTAATTTGCCCCTACTATCTCTGATTGTGAACAACAACTTTTATAATGTGTCATTTTGAACATTGCTGTGCGTAAACTTGCCAGGTACTCACTCGTAACCACCACTTTTATTTCGAGGTCACTGCTAGCTTTCTATTTAATTTCATCAACATAATGAAAACTGGTAACAAACCAGTCAGTTATTGTCGCTGCTTTCCGAAAGAGTAAGAAATGGGATGACTCTGGATAAAGCCTAAAGCAGATGTTATTTTTCAGCCCTTCAGATTTCAGGTATTTGTAGAAGTATTACTTTCTGGTAGTCGACCTGAATTCCCTTTCACTAGTCCCTCTGCGCAGGTGTAGAGCAAATACGGCTGTGTTTTATAGTAATGTTAACACCGAGAAGATATGGTCTTCGGGGCCAAGTTAATAATGAAGGAGAACCAGAAGGCAGTCCAAATTACTTTGAGACAAATTTTATAGCATCAACTTTTTTTTTTTTTTTTTTTTTTTTTTTTTGACCCTATTCTCAGTATGTAGTACAACCGGATTCCTTATTTTCTTGCTTCCTTGTTAACTGGAGTGTTTATTTATCAAAATGGTTTCCTCATGTGACTATCCCTGCACACCTATTATATATGGAGTTCCACTTAAATATGATGTAGATGTGATGATCCTGATAGAATGAGTGTTTCTCACTGGTTATATGCACTGTATCAAATGTATACTGTGTAAAAATCCCAGCCTGTTTTGTTTTGGGTTGCCTTGTTCCACAGACTGTTCCTATTACTATGAATGGTGTAGTTAGAGGATCAGTCATTTCATTGCTGGTTTGACAGTTTCCTAAGGGCTGCAGAAGACCAGTCTCTACCCAAGGCCAGGGCTAGGTCACATCTGAAGTCAACAACATTATGAGATAATATTTATGGACCTAGACACTTTCCTCAGGAACCCACCCCATCACAGAATCCAATTAGAACGGACTATCCTCCCTTCCTCTGAAGTGCCTTCTACTCCAAAGGCATTATAAACTGTCGAAATTCTGGACCCTTAGTTGTTAAAGTACATGTCTGCTAATTTCATTAAGATAGAGGATATGAATGGAACATAGTAAGTGAATTTGCCTTCCTGCCAACGGATTTGGACTTAATTTATCCCTTTATTGTGTAACAGAAATTCAGAAATTGCTGATGCCATGAGAATTTTAGGCTCCTTTGTCCTCCTGTTTTAACTCTTTTCTACAGTCATGGTGAAGCTCTTGTAAGACTCCAAACTTGGGCTTAGCGGATGGTGTAATGGTTACATTGTTGGATTCTCACATAGTCGACCATGGTTCAAAACCTGGACCCAGCAGCTTAAACTCATGCTGGGTATGTGTGCATGCTCAAAATCCCGAGGGGAGAATGGAGGAGAAGGGATTGTGGTGTGGCCATTCTCCCAGGCGGAGGTGTGATTTCTCATTTTTTGCCTTTGTCTCTCCGGTGAGTGCATATACCCTATAGCAAAAATCTCTCATTTCTCTCTCTTAAAAAAAATAAAAAAGGCTCCAAACTCATCTTTTTCTTGCTTACCCCCCGGACCTTGTAACTGCTGTTAGCTAACCTTATTCGGAATGCCCCTTTGGCATTTCTCTAGTTACATTCTACTCACACACTAAGACATACCACATTTTACTTTTATAGGAAGACTTCCTGTCTTGACCATGTCCCCACAAACTCTTGTCTCCCTTTTGTATGATTTATAGCATTCTACATATCACTGTTACAGTATTATCTCACTTCATTATTACAAAGAAAGAAACCCTGTATTTTGTGATTGTTGTTGCTTTCTCTTATTGCAGTGTAGCCTTTTAGGGGTAAAACCTGAGTATTATTTATCATTGTAGCTTTAGTGATAAGCCCACATTCTATCACAAAATAGGCACTTCATTAAAACTTGATAAATTAATGAATGTGCATGGGGTCAAAAGCTAGAAAGGATAGAAAAAAGGCAAACATCTTGAAATGAAATGAAAATGAGGACCTTTTTTTCTTTCTTTCTTTTTTTCCTTTTTTTTTTTTTTTTTTTTTTTTTTTTTTTTAAGGTTTCTGTCATAGGGAACATGTGCTCACCAGAGAGAGGAAAAGTGAGAAATCACCCCCCAGAGGGTGTAGTCATGCCACAGTCCCTTCTCCTCCATTCTCTTCCTGGGATTTTGGCCATGTATGCACATGTATCTAGTGTGAATTCTCATCTGCCAGGTCTGGATTCAAACTGTGGTTGGCCACATGGAAGTTCAGCACTTTAACCACCATGCCACCTGCTGGCCCCAGGGCTAGTTATTTTTAACAAGAAAAATAACAATAATTACCAATAACAATGTAAAAGAAGACAGTGTTGAGCTCCTATTATATGTCACTTTTGTGCCAAGTCAACTTTGTACACAGGAGTTGAGTTTGTTCTCTGACAATCTCAGAAAACTAAGCATCAGAAAGATTTTTTTGTTCAAATTTATATAACTGGTAAATATATAGCCAGTGTACAAACCCTGGTTATGTCTCATCCTAAAGCAGTTTTCTTTTCCATCAAAGTTCTGCACATCTCTGAGCTTGGAGTGAAACACAATGATTAGTTTAACAAAATAATGAGCCAATGTAATAACATGTGAACATGTGTTATTGCTATAGTTTATTCCAAAAAGCATTTGGAATTTGTTCCAAGAAATCCAGAGATAGTTGAACTGGAGTTCAGATCTTACTTTAAAAAGTTGCAAAATAATAGAACTGTTTTATATTAATACAATAGCATACTAGCTTCCATTTATTTATGGTCTAAGATATGCCTGTGGCGTTAGTTCAGCCTCATGTTTCTGTGGTAGTTATGTTCAATAAAGTAGCTGCACACATTGAATTATCAAATACTGAAAAATTGCTCCTAAGGGGAAGACAAAGTTTGGTTCCTGTGGGCCCCTGGTCACCTGTTTTCATAACTTAATCGTTACATAACCATGTATGTGTCTTTCTGTGTGAAGACTTCTCTCTACGCGCGCACACACACACACACACACACACACACACTTTACATATATATATATATATATATATATATATATATATATATTTATATAATGAAGTGAGATAATGTTTTAAGGGGGATATGCAGAATGCTATTCTCTGTTACATATGGCATTATTTGTATGTATTATATACATATTTATATATATTTTTTGGAGTCATTCATTGACATTTCACTTATAACCACTTGTCCAGCTCATGTTGGAACAGAGCTTATCTAACAACTGTCTTTCCTACATTAAGGTTTGTCACAGCTTTCTTGTGCTTAGGGACACGACACAGCACTTCAGCGCTACACATGAGGGCCATATTAAACAGCAAACTCACAAAAAAAGCACAGATATTTTTTTAAAAAGTGACAAGAGACCACGAAAAGGATAATTATGTACCTCATGAGAACTGAAACACGGCAAAGCCTTGATCTGTTTTTCTTCCTCTAGGAGCTGCGTGTCAGGGAACAATCTTGTCACTGCTCTGTTCAGGTCCATGAATGATTGTGAAAGAGCTGAACGTATTGATTCAGGGTTACCAATAAATTTCAGCTTTAGGGAAACTTGCAAACCAGATCTGCAAACAATAAGTGCCAACTAGGTGTCTGTTATAACATAGCCTGAGATGCCTAGTTCTAGGGTTTGGGCTAAGTGGGTTTTCTTGTTTACTTCATTACCCTTTTTTAAAAAGTCATCTTTATTTTCTCTATGAATGAGAGAGAGAAAGAACCCTTAACAAGATCATGATGCTGTGCTCACCCACAGAGTTCACCTAGCCCTGGATCATGGGCAAGTGTATGCCTTGCATACTCAGAGATGTCTCTGGGCTTAAACCAGGAGTGTTTGCTTGTGAGAGTTCTTCACAAAGTATTTTTTAAGGATTATTTTTTATTTAATTTTTAAAACTTATTCATTTATTTCAATTTGAGCAGAAACACACAAACAACACACACACACACACACACACACACACACACACGGGGGTGGGGGGTTGGGAAACTGAGAAAGCAAGCCACTAGGTCCAGGACTTGAACCATGATTGGTCTCGTGGCAGTGTCCAACACTTTAGTCACCATGCCACCTGCTGGTTCCTATGTTTTACCTCTGTGCCACAATCAGGTCCCCTTATTTTCCTTTTGCTATTGTCATTGGGTACAGTTATTCCTACCTGCCTCAGTTATTTCTTGTGACTAGTCAGTTTTACAATAGATGGCATCTTCGGAGATGTGAGAAACCTGTTTACTGGCTGTGGTTTGGTACGTTTGTTTATTGGCATGGCTCATAGCCCCGCCCAGGCTCTAAGGAGACCTATCATTAATGAGGGGAGGTAAATGTTAGAAGCTCTCAGTTAAACCCACAGAATGTGTTCTAAAGTGAACTCATCTGTTTAGAGGATTTGCAGAATTTTAGCAGTTGTGTATTTGGTAAGATTATTCTGAGACTTTCAGCTAGCTAGGAACAAATCATCTGATTTCTCTTGAAAAATATGTCTCTTATTTTATTCCAGTAGGAAAAATGGAGAGTTCACTAAGGAGGTAGCTATTATCAGATTACTCAAACTATCATTAAACTAGCGTGTTCTAGAAGTTGAAAGGACGATGTAAAATATGACTTCTCTGAGAGGCTGGTGTACCGATGTGTACTCCACTTGCCCTGTGGGAAGCTTAGGCATTTCTGGAGGCTACAATAACTCTTCCAGGTCACCAGAGCATCTTTTAAGCTTTAATTTTTAAAATGGTACCCTGGAGGTCTTATAATTGGAGCTTTAAGCAGACAATTAATGGTTCCATAACCCATTTTATAAGCCTAGTGGTTTCTATTTAAATATTCTGGCTCTAACTTTCTCCCTCCATTCAAACTATAGAGAATGTGCTTTTAAAAAAAGCCTAGCGTGTATTCAGACTTCAGACAAGAACTGGGTGGCTTACATCCCTCCGTTTGAAACATCCCTATGAAGGATAAAGAGGAAAGTGGGAAGGTGGGAAACAGAAAACCTAAGAGCCATTCTGCTATAATCTGCCTCGCAGCCTTCTATGAAATGACTCAGACTTTCTGGATCATGTCTAGAGGGTTAGACTATATCCACCTTCTCTTTTCTTTATTCTCCCCATTGATCCTCCCTTCATGGGGTGATAGTTTCTTTACTTTCATTGTCCCACATCAGAGCTTAGATATCGTCAACTCTTCAAGAAGGATGAAAATAAACTCCTCCTTTCTCCCAAACCCAGTAAGATACTTGATATTATTACGAAACAGCTTTAAACTATTTCCTTTTAGAAGATACAGCTCCCCTTACCAAGTGCCTTTATTCCAATGGACGGCTTCAGACATTAGAACTTCAGTATAATGGATAATAATATAGATAGTATGTATATAAGCATTACAGATATCATGGATCTAAGTTACAGATGATGCGTTTGCCCTATTTCTTTTCCTTTTTGAAGTTAAGCAATGTTGGCAAGGGCCAGTAGTATATGAACATTTCTCGAAAGATTGTTTTATCCATCCTGGCGTATAGGATGGTTTTAGAGTTACATAGCTAATTATCACTTCTTTCTCCTTTCTTAGGAGAAGCAAATCTGAAGTATTTTTCTCTTGTTAGAAACACATTGATTAAATAGCTTCTTTCTATCAACTCCTGTGCTTACCACTCATCGTATGCGAAAACAAAAGTGAGCTAAACGCCTAAGAGATATAGTAGGGAGACAAAAAAAATTTAAGAAATGTCATGTTTACTCAACAAATACATATTGAGTGGCATCTACATTCAAGGCACTGTTCCACACCCTGTGAATACAGTTTCTGGAATTAGTAGCATATGTGCTAATAGAGGAAGACAGAGGATTAATAAATTAAGCAAATTGCATAGATTTGTCATATCTAATAAATTCTATGAAGGAAAATAAGCAGGGTAGTGGGATAATGAGAGACGAGAAATGTACTTTAGAAGGGGTAGTCAAGAGTAGACAATATGAACACAGTTGGTAATATGTCTGATAGGGAAAAGTAAGCAAGAAAAGGGAACCATGTGCTGTTCTTTAAAAGTAGGTGGTCAGAGGGACCGGCAGAGGGTTTAATGGTTACATCACTGGAGTCCCATGTAATTGACAGTGGTAAGAGTCTTGGAACTGGCGGCTTAAAACTCATGCAGGGCAAGTCTTCATGCATGTTCCAAATCATGAGATAGAATAGAGGAGAAGGGATTGCAGTGAGGACATCCCCTCTAGGAGGTGATTTCTCGCTCTCTGTCTCTCTGTCTTTTCAGCAAGCGCGCAGGTAAAAATCTCTCTTAAAAAAAAAAAAAAAAAAGGTCAGTCTGGTCCCATGGACTAGATTAAGGAAGCTGGATCCTGTGTGGCTGGCCATGGTTTGCATCCCAGACCTTGTGACTTGAAAAACACATCAGGTTATCAGGTGTGCGTCCATGCACACAAACCCAACAGGTTGGAGAAATTGAAGAGGAGGGATTGTGGCATAATTATACCCTATGAGGGGTGTGCTCTTTCCTTCTTTCTCTCTCTCTATGGTAAGCACTTGTACTCTTTGGCACTTAAGAAAAACACCAAAAACCTAGGTGGTCAAGGAAAGCTTTCTTTTTTTTTTTTTTTTTTTTTTTTTTTTGAGAGGTTTTTGCTATAGGGCGCGTGCGCTCGCCAGACAGAGAGATACAAAGCGAGAAATCACCTCCCAGGGGGGATGGCCACACCGCAATCCCTTCTCCTCCATTCTCCTCCCAGGATCTTGGGCATGCACGCACACGCGCCCAGCGTGAGTTTAAGCCACCGGGTCCGGGACTCGAACTGCGGTCGACTACGTGGGAGTCCAGCGACATAGCCATTACGCTAACTGCTGGTCCCGGAAAGCTTTCTGATAGGTGATATGAGAGCAGAAAAAGGGGAAATGGAAGCAGGCCACTAAGCATCTGAGAGAGGAGCATTCTAGATAAAGGGAGAACAGAGTGTCAAGTCCCAGAGGGGAGGTCCCAGCTCCACCAGTTGAAGCATCTGTAAGGAGATAGTGACTGATGGAAAGAAAGAGACCAGAGGATGATACAAAATGAAGACCAATAGAAAGCAGGGGTCAAAATCACGTGGGGTCAGAGAGGCTGGATTTTATTCCAAAAGAGATAGGATGCCTTTGAAGGTTTTGAGTGAAGGATGAAGGATAAACATGATTTGACTTATGTATTAAAAAAAAGTCACTCAGGCTGTGGGGCTATGAATACATTGTAGGCAAAGTGTTCAGTCTGAGATGTCAACAGAGGGTTGGTGAATTCATCCATTGTCTGAAAGTAGGCAAGCAGTGTCTTCACAGCCTCCAACACTGGAAGAGGGCTTTAGAAGTGCAGGCATTTATCTACAGGAAAGAATGAAGGAAGGACATTCCAGGTAGAGGAGAAATCTGAGCTAAGAGGAAGGGCCAGGGATGGAGCTTCAGTATGAGACCTGGCAGTGGTCTGCGCTGAGATTGGGAAGTGGACGGGTATGTCTTTCTGATGCACTTGGGCTTCATCCTGCTAATATTTTGGAGGCCCTGCAGAACTATAAGCAGAGGAGATAGATGATCCCTGGGGAAAGGTGACTGCTAGCTAAACCAAGAATGAGTGACTGCACAAGCCTGGGAGGTGGAGGAAAGGCCATTGTTTCAGTGAACTCAGCCCGGGTTGGTCTGATGGACAGAATAGCAAAATTCATTAGGTGCATTTACAAGGTGTCTATTGGCCAAAATAATCTGAGTTGGACATAAAAATTAAAAGGATAGGGGCTAGCAGGAGGCATGGTGTTAAGGTGCTAGACTGCCACATGGCCAAACATGATTTGAGTTTTGGTCCCAGGAGCTTGAAAATTATGTGGGACATGTGTGTGTGTGCCCAGAATCCGGAGAGGAGAATGGAGAAGGGATTGTGGCATGACCATTTTCCCACCTAAGGGTGATTTATCTCTTTCTTTCTGGTGAGCTCATGTACCCTATGATAAAAACCTTAAAAAAAAAATAAAAATGAAAAAGATATTACCTTAGCGAGTTGAATAGAAGTATACTATGCCTTCAAAGGTAGAAATATATTAATGGCCATTATTTAGCAGGCAAGAAATCATACAATAGGTTAAAAATCAGTTTCCTCAATGAGGTATGTTTCCTATTTAGTATGAATACCAAATGAATCTTTTAGCTGCCCTTTAATACTATGTGTTATCTTGCCTCTCCAAATAACATCTCTTAGTTGATGTGGACCTGCACACTGATTTGCTGGTTGTTTTTTTTGTTTTTTTTTTTTTTTTTTTTTTTGTAATCAGATCGTCATTGAGTAAAAAGGAAAGTGTACGCCTTCATTTAACACAGCACAGAATCTGAGAGCAAGCCCATTGTGAAACTCTAGGACAATGTAATGAGTAAACAAAACGCTTTCCATTGATATTCTTAGAATGCCTAGGGAAAGTATTTGCTTATTCATAAAGATTATTATTTTCTCATAGCTTCTGTCTAAGTATCTGTGGACAAACCAAGGCCACTTACCTCCAACGTGAGCGCCCTCCTTGGGTTTCACCGGCACCTTTGGAGTATAGATTTAGCACGTTTGTTCAATGTGTTTTGAACAGCAAAAGTAGAGAAAGGCATGCAGGTGCTTGTCATTGAGAAAAAGAGAACTCTCAAATATTCATGAAGTGCCTGCGATTGCATTTTAATTTACTTTGGGAAATTGCCTACTTTGTTATTCATTTTTGTTTTGCATAATAGTTAGGACAGCTCCTGTTGGTTTCTGATTCTTAGGAGTCTGTGCAGATGTAGATTTCTCAGATCCCCAGCACACAGATTTTTTTGTTGAATCATAAGTTGAATTTTTTTCATGAGAAGGTAATTTACACTTTAAGGCATATTTTTGCTAATATACTAGGTTACTTGGAATGCTCTTTTCTTTTCTTTTCTCTTCCCTCCTTCCTTCCTTCCTTCCTTCCTTCCTTCCTTCCTCCCTCCCTCCCTCCCTCCCTTCCTTCCTCCCTCCCTCCCTCCCTCCCTCCCTTCCTCCCTTCCTTCCTTCCTTCCTTCCTTCCTTTCTCTCTCTCTCTCTCTCTCCCTTTCTTTCTTCTTTCTTTCTTTCTTTCTTTCTTTCTTTCTTTCTTTCTTTCTTTCTTTCTTTCTTTCTTTCTCTCTCTCTCTCTCTCTCTTTCTCTCTCTCTCTCTCTCTCTTTCTTTCTTTCTTTCTTTCTTTCTTTCTTTCTTTCTTTCTTTCTTTTTCAGCTTTCCCAAAATGAAAATGTCTGTCTTTTTATTTTTTTCCTCCCCTCAAGTCTATTTTGGCATGCTTTTGGTTGGGGGAAGGAAGAACATACTCATTATTTCTGAGGTTATGTGGTTACTGTAAATGGATCAATTTTGAGCGGAAATTAAATTTGTAGCTAAATAGTGGGTCGTTTTTAAAAAATTAGTATTATCCAGATGTTAAATAATAACATGCTAGAAAGAGTTCCTGTACTCGAGATAGCAAATGTCTTTAATATCAGACATATGTATTAGAAGTAAGAATAGTGAGCTACCTTTTCTAAAGCACATAGGAAAATTAAATTTCAAAAAGGTACAGATGGCAAAGTGTCATTCAGCCTGGGCCGATCTAACTGTATTAGACATTCATGCCTGATGTATATCAGAAGCCAGGAGGACCTGACATTGTTAGCTATTATTCTTAGAAAAACTGAGCCAGAGCTGTAAAATAGATTAAAAACTTGCCTCGTGGAGCCAGTCATAACTGGATCCATGTGAGAAGGGCCTGTGTTCATGAGACCTCCCTGGCCCTGTGGGGTGGGGTGGGAGGAGTCATGTTGGTACATTTGCCCAGACCCAGTCTTCATGAAGCTGAGAGTAAATCTCTTTGTGGGGCTAATGTTGGTGTACATGTATCTCCGACCTTGCCTCGCTCTCTGTATCTCTCTCTCATGGACAAAATGGAAGAAAATATACCCTTAATTCTCTAGCATAATGGTGACTCTTTTTACTGGCTCTCTCCTTAATGTAGCTTCTGGTAGGAATGAAGAGGAATGGGATTAACCCATTATGCATGCCCTATCCTCCTTCTTTCTAATGTAACTAAGTAGTTCATATTTTGCTTGCCTCATTAAAACAATTCTTGCCATCTCACCCCACACCTCAGACATCCCTGGGATTATAAACTAACCCTGTTACCACTGAGCTTTTGCCTCCCTGTCACCTTCTGCCTGCCTTCCATTGTATGATTGTAAAATGCATGTGTTCATCATCAGTCTAGCCACATTGGTGTTCTTTGCCCTGTGAATTCATTGTAATTTTACTATTGTCATCTTACAATGTTTGGCTATGATTCTGGCTTTTATCTTCATGCCTGGCAATTAGTAAATGTTGGTATTTACAAAGCTAACCGTACCATGTTCGGTCTTGGTGTGTTCATTAAAATGCAGCAGAGAGATTCTAAAGTAAAAGCCCAGGTTTGGGATTTAAGTAATTACTTAATAATTCCTCCTGCCCTTTGGCAGTCTCTGAAGCCTTTCAAAGATCACAGCTATTGCACTCTTGCGTGATTTGTATGATGCCAGACTTGTCTGATTAAACTCTATTCCATGCCATGTGAGTATTTTTCAGAGCCCTTCAATAAAGTCTTGGCTGAAAGTGGTAAGAATTAAACTCACTGGGCCAGCCTATAACACCTTGTTAAGGTGGTTGGAGCCTGCATGATTGACTGCATGGTTTGAATCTGGTTCTGGCAGTTTGAAAAACACACTGTGTGTGTGTGTGTGTGTGTGTGTGTGTGTGCATGCGCGTATGCATACGCGCATGTGCATACCCAAATTCCAAGGAAAGGATGGAGGAGAAGGAATTGAAGTGTGGCCCTCTCTTGATGGAGCTTTCTTACTTTTCCTCTCTCTGTCTCTCTCTAGTAAGCATATGCCCTCTCTAGCAATAAAAACAATAATAACAATAAATATATAAAATTTAAGCTCACTGATGACTTTCCCAAAAGACAAAGTTATAAAATCTTGTGATGAAAAAAAATAGGGAAGTAGTCCTTTGCTGAAAAATGGTACATTTATCTTTCAGCTACAACCACCAAAGATTGGTTTGAGTAGTAGATTGGCCTAATAGATGTCTGTGTGCCAAGAAGGAAGCCGTAGATGCTGTGCAGTTTAAGAGAACCTTTAATACACTAAATCAGAGAATATAAAAAGTCACCTGTTGTCAACCTCAAGGTCTGTGTTGCTTTCTCTTTCCTTTTTTTGTTTAAAAGATCTTCTCAAGGGAAAATAAGTCCCATAGCAGTTCCATAACCTTATGGAATAAGAATAAATACAGACTCTAAAAGTGTTAAGGCGAAAGCCTACATGAGGCCAGCAGCTGCTTGGTACAAATAACTTTTAAGGCAGGAATGCAGAGATAGATCTTTTCAGTGTATTTCACATCGCGGGTAGACATATGCAGTGGTCTTTGGAGCTACTCACACATAAACCAACCCTCCTGTTTGTGGGCATGTGCTAGGATTTTATTTCACTATTCCCTTTTAAGTTAAGTGTAGCTTGCTAACTTATTTATCTATGAAATGTGAATGGATAAGAAATGTCTCATTTCCAGTTGGAAGTACTAAGAACCAGAATGTAAGGAGCCATAAGGAGTGAATGGGTCAGACTGAATTCTTGAGTGTCCGTGGGATTACAAAGTCCTCTGTCAAACCATGTTAGATGTGCTGTCATAGTGGCAAAGAACACTTTGGAACTGTTTGTTTTCTGAAAATTACATAGGTCATTTCTATGGAATGAATAATGAATGTTTGTGTCCTTTCAAAATTTATATGTTGATATGATGATAATAAAAAATTTAAAAAAAAAGAAAAAAAAATTTATATGTTGAAGCTCTCATCCCCAGTGTGATGGTATTTAGAGATGGTGCCTTTGGGAGGTAACCAGGTCATAATGGTAGAGCCCTTTTGAAAGCACTAAGTACCCTTATATGAAGAAGAGATAGATAATGTTTGCTTTCTCTTTCCTTATCTTTGCCTCTCCTTCTCCCCACCACCCCCATCACTCTCACTCTCTCTTTCAGCCATGTTAGCATACATTAAAAACATGGCCCTCTGTAAAGCGTGTAGAGGGCTTTCGCCAGACACCTGACCTACCAGTCCTTGATCTTGGATTTGTCAGCCTCCAAAAGCTTTGGAAAACACATTTCTGGGTTGAAGCCATCCAGTCTATGGTATTTTCATTATAGTAGTTTGAACTGACTGAGACAAATTCTAGACTGGTACCGTTGGTTTATTTTTATGTCTCTTCAAAATTGCAAAACGTAATATAATACTCCCTGGAAATAATGAAATTTACTTTTGTAATAAATTTGATAGGCGTTTATTTAGCAATTTCTTTGGGAGATAGAGTGGTACTTGGACCTTGCCAATTACTAGCTTTAGAAGTTTGGGCGAATTATTTATATTTTCTGTGTCTCCGGTTTCTTCGGTAGCAAATGATGGCAGTAGTGCATACTTCATAGGTTTATTCTGAGGAGGAAACGATTCATCATATCTGAGTCACCTAGCAGAATTCTCAAGGCAAAATAAACACTCCATGTTCATTGCTACCCTTCTTTCTGTTGCTAAGAGTCTGAGGCACCATTTTAAATTAATGCTCCTAATTTCAAGTGGTAGATGATATAGACGCAAATAGACACACATATAAGACAAACTAAAACTCACTTTTTTAATAGAGATTTTTGCTCTAGGGTGCATGTGCTTGCTGGAGAGACAGAGAGATAGTAAGTGAGAAATCACCCCTGGGGGGGGGGGGGATGTATTAAACTCAATTTTAAGGAAGCATAAACAAAGTACTTGAAATCTCAGCTGTATCTGTAGAATAATCATACGAAATTTTAAGCTCAGGTTGGCCCTGTGTCCTACTGGTTAAATGAACTGAATCCCACATGGCTAATTGCATGGTTTGTATCTCAGCCCCAGTGGTTTTAAAAAACACTCCAGATATCTGTACATGTGTGCCCCAAATCCTGACAGGATGGGTAAATGGAGGAAAAAGAGCTGTGATGTGAACACTCCCCTTGGAAAGTGCCTTCTTCCTTTCTCTGTTTCTGTCTCTCTCTGGTGAGTATACACACCTTTTGGCAAATTAAAAAACCAAAACAAAACCGTGAGCTGTATGCATTATACAGGAAAGCTATGATAGTGGCTCAAGAAGATGATTTCCTATTGAAATCCCATACCATTGTTCAAACTCGTGCCATTAAAATCTGTGGAAAGATCAACCACTTCGCTTACACTGGTGAAAGCGCTTTCCGATCTCTGTTGTTATAGAAGCAGGCTTCGCATGTAAAAAATTCATCAGTAGCAAGTTTGAAATCTGAAAAACAAGTCAGTACTGCTTTTAGAAGCATGGCCAGCTCAGCAGTGAGCGGAGAAGACTGAAGGCTTCACATCGAAGGTGAAGTCTCCCCAGCACTGAGACCATCAGCCCTCTCCAGACGAGTGGCTTTCTGCATTGTATCTATGTTTTTCGTGTTTCATGAGTAACCTTATGTCTTGCAGTTAACCTCAAATGCTAGAGCAGAAAACCTTTTGGTATTGAAGTCGCTGAGCTCAACCTATTTGTCAAATATGGTCTTAAAGTTAGAACATTCTAGAACAGGCAGGTAGGCGTGCCTAGGATAGTGGAGCTTCTATGTTGCAAAATTACCAGAATTTGGCCAGGAAGTGGGGCACTGGTAATTGGAAACATCCTGGATACATTTCCCAAGGCACAGTCATAGGCTGCTGACACCAGTAAATGATTTGCAAGCCAGATCAAAAATTAACACAAGGTACTTGTGCTGGGAAGTAAGGAAAAAACTTGTTTTCAAATTAGGAAGAGAAGAATGATTTCAGGATGGAACAGCATGAGACATTCTATCTAGATATGCCCCAAATAAAACAAAACTGAAAGTGTTTACCTTGCATTTTTGCATATCCTTATTGTCTAAGAATAACAGCTGGATTGGAGCTGATAGTTGGGAGGAAGAACTGGTAGCTTAGCTGCCCACGGGACACTCTGAATCCCTAAACTACAGATTCACCTGCAGTAGTTGGAGTGGGCAGATAGGTCACCCAGGTGGCTTTCTCACAGTTTCTGGATCAGGAAGATCTTAAACATCAAGAGGTCAATCAGGACCATGTGCAGTGGAGCCAAAATTACCTATCAGTATGAGGGATTTCTGAATATGCCTTCTTTTTCAGACTGTATATAGCTCTCTCTCACTTGCAAAGCAGAACACAGATTTTAAATGAAAACTACTTTGATCACATCTGTTATTTTTAGGTTCATTCATAGGCAGGGAGAATTGTTATGTACTACTGTCACCAAATTTAAAAGGAACTATGAATTTTAATACTGCAAAGAGGGACACCTGTTACTTTTCCTACTGTACTTTGTGTTTTAGAAACATCTTTCATCACAAGAATGATGGAGTGTCTAAAGAAGATGTACATAGTCCTTTTTTTTTTTTTTTTTTTTTGAGAGGTTTTTGCTATAGGGCGAATGCACTCATCAGAAAGACAGAGAGATAGAAAGCGAGAATTCACCCCCCAGGGGGGAGGGCCACACCATAATCCCTTCTCCTCCATTCTCTTCTTGGGATCTTGGGCACACGCGCCCAACATGAGTTTAAGCCACTGGGTCCGGGATTCAAACCGCAGTCGACTACATGGGAGTCCAGCGACATAGCCATTACGCTAACTGCTGGTCCCAAAAGATGTACATAGTCTTGAGAGAAACAAAATGTAAGATTATAATGTTATTCCCTGCTCCATATTTAATTTCCATGGCACTTTGGGTGTAATGCATTTTCAAGGCTAACTCTCCTTTCAGGCAACCTGATAATAAGACATGTACTAAATTTTCTTATCTTCAACTTGGAAAATTAATCACTTTGAGGTTGTAATTGCTTTGGATTTAATCTTGAAGTTCATGGCTGTAATTTTCAGATGATGTGAATCACTCTGTGGAGGTTTTGTTAGTCATTGTTAGAATTAGATTCTTTTCCACTCACCATAATTAATTCATTTGCATTTGGTGCTCTTTGCATTTTTATGTCCTTTAAGTTTTATATTGGGAAATTAATTTGGAGAACAATTAACCACAACTAGACTTCAATAGCTGTTGTTATTTTTTGTCACATCGGGCCAAAATGTCACTTTAAAGAACATGACCGTTCATAGGTTCAGTCCAAGCACCAATAGCCTATCTTTGTACTTGACCAACAGCTCCTGATAACTCCAGTGAGATAATACCTTGTTTTGGATAGAACAATAAAAATGGAATCATTTAGAGTTAGAGAAGGTTGACCTTTTAAAAAGCACATAAACAAGCTGTTTTCATTTATTTAATTCTCAAAATCAGTAGTTATTAGGGCCAGCAGGTAGCATGGAGGTTGAGGCGCTGGACTCCCACATGGCTGATAGTGGTTTGAGTCCTGTACCTCATCACTTACTTTCTCATTTTCCCTCTCTTTCTCTGTCTTTCTGTTTCTGGTCAAAGTGAAAATACTGCTACTAATAACAAACAAAATTAAATAAATAATTCTTTTAAAAATCCATTATTTTCATTTTTAAGCAAATCCATTATTTTCTAATTTTAATTTTAAAGAAACTTAGGAATTAATTTGAGGGTGCTTTTAATCTACTTTTTAGAAAAATGTACATATGTGTGTAGTAAAAATGTAAGATAATGGGACCAGGTAGGGTTGCCGTGGTGACAACTGGAACTAAATGGGAAAGGTTCTGAGTGTATGTCCCAAGACCTCCCTGAGTACTTGGCATTTAACTCCATGCCTGTGATCTAGGCTAGAGAAGACTAGGGGTAGACTGCAGCATGGAGACCCTTCTGGGCTACCACTGTTTCTCTTTTCCCCTCTCATGGAAGAAATAATAAACTTTAGAAAACAAAACAAAGCCATGAAGTTATTTATATCTAATACAACCAGGTTGTAGATTCTGAGAATTTGCATGAACAATCCAGTCATTTATCAGTTTCTTAGTTCTACCTGGGATATAAGGACAACTTATTTAAGGGAGTTCAAGGGCACTGGAGGCCATAAGAGCCCCTGGTTTTATGCCTGTGGAAAGGTAAATGGAGGTGGTTGAATGGTTACTCCTTAAAGAAGACTACTAAAAACAGAGTTTGAATCTTTATTCGACCTGACCCTCTCCTTGTGGAGACATCCTGGCTTCTTTCATTGTTTGCTTTAGGTAATTTTTCTTAAACTTAGACCTGCAAGTCTAGTCTAATAAAAACTGTTTACTCTCTGGTCTTTGGCGTGAAAGTTTTGTTTTCGTGTTGTTGTTTGATTATTTAAACCAAAGACTATTACCAGCAAAGAGTGTTACTTTCTGCTTGGCCTCCTACCTTCTTCTGGCCACCCTCCAATTTAAATCATAGAATAGATTTTAGAATTCATTTAACTCGTATGATAATAATACAAGTTAAAAAGCATTTTTCTTTTTCTTTATAAATATCACATATGCAAACATGCACATCTTTGTGTCTGGCCACTGAGTCTCTCTCACTTGCTCTCTCTGCTGTAAAAGTAGGGCATTTTGAACAGATTAGATATGTGTAAAGGGCTTAAACTATATTTTGGTAGTCCAAAGGCAGGATAGAACCCTAAACAAAAATTTAATCTTCAATCACTTTCTGCATAAAAATGTTTTAGTTGATGGAAAAAAATGAAAGGGAAGCAAAGTAATCTGCATGTAAGTAGATTATTTTATTGTATGATATGAAAGTTGAAATCACTCAAAAAAGTCACTCCTAGTAAGATAGTCAATGATTTAGTCTAATTGCATTCGGGCCTGGTGGACTCTGTGAGGGGAACTCTTCTCTTCTTAGAGAAAGAGCCTAGATAGGCTAGGTCCTATCATACGTGTATCACACTGTTATTTAAAGAAAAATCTAGGGGCCAGATGGTGGTGTAGTGGTAGTGCAATTGGATCTACATGGGAAAGGTCCTAGGTTCACATCCTGGGCTGTTCCTGAGCACCCGGGCATGCACACATGGTCTGGTCAGCTGACACTGGGAGTAGATCACAGCATTAGGACCCTGTTGGGGGTTCCTCTTTCTCTCTGTCTCTCATAGAAGAAATATCAAGTTGTCAGAAAAGTCATGATGTGGGGCCGGCAGGTGGTGTGGTGGTTAAGGGCGTTGGACTCTGACATGGTCGACCATGGATTTTGTCTCCGACCTGGCAGCTTGCTTTCTCACCTCCCCCCATGCCCTACTCTTTTCCTCCCTAGTCAAATAAAAATAAAAATAAAAATAAAAATAAAAATAAAAATAAATAAATAAATAAATAGTAAAGTCTTGATATATTTTGTCTGAGATTCTTTATGAAAAATGTGTCATGACTTTTCCAATGACCTAATAAATAATCCTTTAAAAAAAGGAAATCTAAGGGCCTAGCAAATGGTGTGATGGTTAAACTGCTGGACTCCCACATGACTGACCATGGTTTGAGTCCCAGACTTGCCAGCTTTCTCTCTCTCTCTCTCTCGTGTGCATGCCCTGTAGCAAATTAAAAATAATAATAATAATCATGATAAATAAAAATTAAATAATACGTTGAAAAAAGGAAATCTAAAAGTTACAACTCTAAGTAACTCTATTCCTTGTGAAACACAGGAAGTGTGAAAATGTAAAATCCTAAAAAGAATCCATTGCTATAGAGATTTTTTTTTTAAATCTGAAGTGTAATTTGTCATCATCTACAACTGAAGAATTATATCAAATTTAGTTTTTGTAATGAAACAGTATAACCATCCTCTGCAAGATGTATTAACATCTTAATTTTCTTGACTATTCTAATGTGGAAAGAATTCGTCTTTCATTCATCATAGATCTTTTCTAAATTTCTTAACATAAACTTTTGATAAATGATTAAGACATACCAGGTCAACTGGGAAGGCTCTAGTTTTCGTTTTCAGGAAACATAAAAAGCTTTGATTTGCAGCTGTTACAAGCAAGTTAAAATATTATCAGGATATCATCAAGTTACAGAATATAGCTGATAGACTTCTAGGGGCTGTGTGAAATTATGGCATTGTCCAATCCAAGAGCCAGATGACCCATCTTCCTTGATTCAAGGAATGCTAGTTGACTACAACTTTTACTTGCTGCCTTAGGATTGCTTTTTTTTTTTTTTTTTTTCTTCCAATGATTAACACATGATATTCTAGATTCCTTAAAGTCTTTGCCAGGTGACAAATTGACTGGTACAAGTCACTTTCTCAAAAAAATTATCATTAATGTTTTTTAATTAAAAGACTACTTGCAGACCACTACATTTCAATAAGTAACAATCTTGTTTTAAAGACATAGATATTGTCACAAGCCAATTTGCTGAAAGAGACTTAATAAAACACTTCAGAATTTTAAAGAAATTGTGTTTATTGTAGAGAAAATTTTAAAAAGCTAACATATAAAGGTTCCTCATGTTTTAGCCCTTCTTTAATCACCTGTACTTTTCTGTAATTTTGTGTGAGTAGCATTTAAGTAACATTAAAAATAGAAAATGTCATAGTACTATCCCCATAGCCTACTAGTGAAAGGAACTGTATTCCACATGGCCAACTGCAGTTTGAATCCTGACCCCAGAGACTTAAGAAGCACTTAGGGTGTATGTGTGCGTATTCTTTGAATCTTGACAGGATATAGAAATAGAAGAGAAGAGATTGTGGGGTGACCATATCCCATCAGGAAGTTCTTTCTCTCTCTCCCTCTTTCTCTCTGTCTCTGGTGAGTACATGTACCCTCTGGCAGAAAAGAAATAAATTTAAGTCCTAAATATGTAATATTTATGCAACACAGGTGATGTAGAAAACACCATACATTTGGAATGTTTCTCATAGAAAGCATCTTTCTTACACGGGGGGGGGGGGGGGGGACAAAGTAGGCTGGCAGGGAGAAGGTACCCCATAGGGTGCAGGAACTGGCCACTCTGTTTCTGACTGGTGAGCTGGACCACAAGATTTTATCCGGATCATATGGAGGTCACATTTAGTAATAGCTACATTATCTTTTACATTTAAAATATCAAAATGTTAGTTACTTAATTGGGATTAATAATGACATGAATATATATATATTTCTGTATTTGTGGAATACTCTCCTTAGGACTTGAAATTTAAGAGAATTTAAGAAAATCTCTTATCAGAATGCAGTTGTGTCTAAAAACTATTACCTAGAAGGCATCTTATTAAACGGGTTTTACAGTTTTGTTGACACACTCTATTTAATGAGTTCTAAACTAGAGTGATACTGCAATTTTTTTTCTTAGATAAATAAAAAGGACTAAGATTTAACTCCAGGGGGATTTTTTTTTTTTTTATTATTAAGATGAAAAGGGTATATGTACTAAATAGAATTACCTAGGTGCTAGTAGGCCAGTATCCTTTATACAATTACTTAATATACTAATTCCATCTGCTTAAATCAGACAGCCACGAGGTTGTCCAGCAGTACTATGCTTTTGGAACTATTACTATTTCAGAACTTCCTTCCCTTAAGTTGGCAGGTGTTTGTGTATGCTGGTGGACTGCGTTGCAGGCTGATCAACGACTGCCTTTACAGCTGTCACTTCTTTGCACTGTCTACCACACTTGCCTTATTTCTGAAGGAAGGAGCCCCATGGGCCTCCATGGTATTTACTGCAGCAGGACTGTCCCTGAAAAATGTTAACAGATTGTGACAAATACTAAGCTAATACCCTGTAACATAGTTATATGGGAGGATTGGTGGCAAGGCAATATTTAATGTGCTTCTCATTTAGTTCTTCATGGTGCTGGGCGTACTGCCCAGCTATGTATGTGTTAAGAATAATGACATATATGAGGGTGTAGTTTTAGACAGCTGTCAGGGTGGGCTAACTCTAAAAGTTGAGAAAAAGACAAAGTGTTGTGTATTTTATCACCTATCGAGGTTTTTGTGTAGATTTTCTTTTGGATTTTTTCCATTTCTTAATCTGTTCTAGATACCCATAGAAAGACTAGGTTCTACTTTAGTCACTTTTATCTTTAATATTCCTTTTAAACTATGTATAAATTACCTTCTGTCCTATTTCACTTAATTTTAAAGTTTTATTTTAGGAAAAAGCTCTAAAAGGAGCCAAAGTGATTGCTCAGTGTCTTCGACAGAAAACTAGTCTGAGTCTTGGCACACCCGTCAGCGTTGGGTATCTGATTCCTCAGGGCCTCTGTTGCTGTCATCTTTAAGCTATTTTATAATGCTGTGTATTGTAAATAATTGACAGCAATGCAAATGACCCTGTCCATAGAAATATCAAATAATATTGTCTCTTGGAAATACAACAGAGTTTAAATTCCCAATCCTACCCCTGTCCTTATTCCTGAAATAAATATTTTCTGTTTATTTTTAATTCATTTAGCAGAGTTTTGCCAATATATTTGTGGTTCTTTGAACTTATCTTTTAACCAGTTGTAACATCTTGCAGTGTCTTCCATTAATTATTTAATCAAATAAGATTATCTCAACAGGGACCAGCAGTTAGCATAATGGCTATGTCGCTGGACTCCCATCTAGTCCACCGCAGTTCGAGTCCTGGATCCGGTGGCTTAAACTCACGCCGGGCACGTGTGCATGCGTGCCCAAGATCCTGAGAAGAGAATGGAGGAGAAGGGATTGCAGTGTGACCATCCCCCCTGGGGGGGTGATTTCTCACTTTCTATCTCTCTGTCTCTCTCTTTCTTTCTGGCGAGCACACGTGCCCTATAGCGAAAACCTTTCCAAAAGAAAAAAAAAAGATTCTCAACAGATGTTAATCTTATAGTTGTATGAATTTTGATTACATATACCTGTTCTAAAAATTATTAATTTTTTTTGAGTTTTTGGCCAAAGGGCATGTGTGCTTGCTAGAGAGAGACAGGGAGACTGAAAGTGAGAAATTACTCCCCAGGGCAGATGGTCATGCCACAATCCCTTCTCTTCTGTTCTCCTGGGATTTTGGACAAACATGTACATCTGCCAAATTTGAATCTCAAGCTGCCAGATCCAGGACTTGAATCACAATTGGCTATGTGGGAGTCTATCACCCTAACCACCACACCACCTGCTGGCTCCTTGAATAATATTTTTAACAAGTTTTGTGGCATACATTTTGAATATGTGTTTTATCACATATTGTACTCTGGTTGTGCTACATAAATCCTGAAATCTGGCTTTCAGAAAGATCATGCTCCAGAGATGAGCATTCAGTCATCAAAATGAAACTTGTGTATATAAATGGTGTGGAAACTTCAGCTCTTACCTCTCCCTTTCCTCTGCTCTGCTAATACACTGAAATCTGGAAGCATTTCTTAGCTATCAAACTCAAATTTAGCAGATTTGAGGCAAGTCTATGCTTTGCCAGGGGAAGAGGTGGAAATAAGTGCTTGGATAACAGCCTAGAAAAAGAGAAGTTGGTGGTTCATCTCTGAATTGCTGCTTGATGAATATTTCAATGTTTTAATTTAAAATCATTGAAGGACATAGGGTAGGGGGAAGAGGAAGGAATAAGGGGCTTAATCTCAAGATGGTATTTCTCCAATATCATCTATGGCATTGGATCTAAAAAGGAGGAGAAAAAGTACTTTATTATTCCATTCAAGGCTGTGATTGTGGCTAGCTTGTCATGACAGATTTTACATGTCATACCACAAAGTTGAAGGACAAAGATTCAGGCTCATGCTCCCACTATTCCAAAGACCAAAAGTCTTGATGCTCATTTGCTAACTTTTCCATTTCTTTGGAATTCTTTTTCTTGTTCCTTTTTGTTCCTTATATTAACTTTTAGAAGTTCTCTACTTTTGTCTGATTGTGACTAGTATTTCTGTAATTCTAGGTTTGGATCCATTTGTCCCCAGGGACAAAGTGTAGTGTAGGATTTGAAAGGGCAAGAAGAGAGGGTGAGGTGCAGACTGGATTGAGTCTGGAATACGTCTGTGGCAACTTGGCCTAAACAGTATGAGAACCCATGAGAGCTAGGGATCCTTCAATTAGACTTGGGCGAAGAAAGTGGGGAAAGTAACACACAAAAGAGCAGTTATAGGTGAGTGCAAACAAATTGTACTTAAATTCTGGGCTCACTAGTAAGGGGATACACAAAATTCAACCACACTTTCTTGATCTAGGAAAAATTAGAGATAACAGTACTCAACTCTTTCAGGCAAGGAAAGACTGAAATAACCAGTGACAAAACTGACGGATAACATGGGGAGGTTTCATCCTGCCCTGGATTCAGAATCTCCACCCACCCCCTTAACCACAGTTCACTAAAAATAAGCATGCAATCATAGAAAAAAAATAGCGTGTGTCCTAAGTGAGGGCAGTTTCCAGAAGGAGCAAACACTGGCAGTAAACTGCTTCACTCTATAGAGGAGAAAATAGGTACAATACAACCTACCTAGAGGATTAACTGAGTGGAGCTTACAGAATGAAGCACAGATCTTTTGTGCATTATTTCATTTGACTGCCTCAGTCCCAATGTCAACCTCTTCCTTACAGACATAGCCGTGGATACGTTTACATTGGCCCATCCCCCTAATATGGAGAACATGATCCATATTGCACGTCACTCTCGTACATACCTTTTATTCAACCACATACGTCACCCACATATTATTATCCTTAGATCTGAGACACTCTTTTTAACAATGAGACCTCTTGTACCCAAAGTTTATTTTAGATAAATATCCATCATGTTTGAAGCATTATGTTTGAAGCTGGAAGGTAGTTTGGACTTCTGTAAAGTGCAGTTGGGCCAATGTGATGATAAACATTCAAGCACCAAAGCCCACATCTTTCATTCTTTCTCACGGTATGAAAGGACATTATGTAAAGTGATATAAGCCAGCATTGAATGTGTGTGTCTACCTTACCATGTGTTGGTGAAAATTTAGTTATAATAATTCTGTAAAAGGTCATAACCCTGCAGAAGACTTCTTCAGAAGGAGCTAGAAATGAGCAATTCAATGTCATTTGTTTTGTTGTAAGTGGCATGGATCTGACTTAATAGTAAACTTTATGTTTGGTTGTTGACTCAAACTGGAGCTGTAGTCTCCTAGCAGGATTTAAGATTAAATCCTATGGAGGCTGCAAGCCTGGCTGGGTTCCACCACTCCTTATATACACAGTGTCTATCTCCTATGGCAGAACAATTGTGAAAAGCAAAATTAATTTGAAAGAAGAAGAAAAGAGAATTTACTGTGAATCCCAGAAGGATGCCCGCTTTCCAAACTTGTAAATTACAGCCATTTGCACAGCAAGGTGATGAAACAAATCCTTGCCATACCATTTGCTTTCTACAGTGCGTTGGGCACAATGTCAGGAACATGGACCCCAAGAGGTAGCTGAAGAGTCTACACTCAAAATGTGCTATCGAAAAGTGTTTGTCTAAGACCGTATGTTTGGAAAAGAAAATGAACACAAGTGTTAGTGACATAGAGTGACTTCCAGGAGTTTATCTGGGAAAACTGTCAGATGTTCTTCTAATACGTTTATACGGGTTCATTCACCTCTGACTCCCAGCCTTATTTCTGGGAATTCCTCCAGGAAATTGGGAGTATTATTCACTATGACAGAATAGACTCTCTTGGGCACTTTAAGGGGAAACTAAACTAATTTTTGGTCTATTCAGGAGGCATCTATTTCTCTATATACCTCAAAGAACTCAACAAAAGGAGGACTGAAAGTTTCATTAGCCTTGAGATCAGTCAATAGAATTTTCAAACTAGAGTACAAGGCTGATTTTCTGAGTTGGTTTATTATTTTGAAGTGCCAGCGGTACCTCCTTATAACAGTAGGCACTCAATATGTGACTGAAAGAATGAGTAGATGGTTGTACAGGTGCTGAGAATTAATCAATGAATAAACCGCCAATGGTTTCAGTCCAATAGCTCACACTCCACTCACATAAGACCCTTATAAATGCTTATTTTAAGATGGAGAGTGTGTAAAATTTGAGGATCCTAGAGTTTAAAAATGTTATTATGTTTGCATAGTTCAGCTCTCTTTCAAGGCAGATATGTCTTCCAGAAGTTTTTCACATCAGCAATTATTAGGTGGTTTCTAAGAATGGAAAATACAATATTCTGCCATGAGTAAGATCTCACTGCAAAATAAAGATGCTTATTCAGCATACTACATATTTTTTAAACACCCTAACTTTCTGTTAGGTAAAAATTTTGTTTAAAATGAATGAGCCTAGAGCCTAACTTCATTTAACTATCAGCATAAAATAGTTTTGTGCCATATACTCTGAATTTTCTAGAAACGTGAGTACAGTATAAGTCAAGAGAATATATTATTTGGTTTAATGGAGGTTTTACCAAGAGTTTTACAATGTTTCAGAAAAATCTCATCACTGGTAGCTATGTCATTTTTGATACTTGAGGCTTCAGCAACACACCTCTACTAATCCGTATTTGTCACTGTCTTGTTCATAATGTTGGTAGTAGCACATCCAAGTCAAACATTGTAAGTACTTCCTTTGCTTTATGTTTATCAATAACTGAAGCATGTGGTATTTAACATGCATATTATGTTTTTTTAAATAATTATTTTATTTAACTTTATTTGCTTATTTATTTTAATTTGACCAGAGAGGGACAGAGCGAGAGAGAGAAAGAGAGGGAAAGTGAGAAAGCAAGCTACCAGCTCCAGAATTCAAACCATGCTCGGCCTTGTGGGAGTCCAGCATCCTTAACCACCACACCACCTGTCGGTCCCAACATGCATATTATTTTTTATGTCATATTTTAATTTTTTCTTTTAGATTACACATGAGGAAATATATTCATTTAAAAATTATGTTTACCAGTACTTACATTATCAATAGATTTTTTTTTTTTGAAGAGGTTTTTGCCATAGGGCGCATGTGCTCACCAGACAGATAGAGACAGAGAGACAGAAAGCGAGAAATCACCCCCTAGGGGGGATGGCCACACTGCAATCCCCTCTCTTCCATTGTCCTCTCGGGATCCTGGGCACACACGCACACGCACCTGGCATGAGTTTTAAGCCACCGGGTCCGGGACTCAAACCGCAGTCGACTACATGGGAGTCCAGCAACAGAGCCATTACGCTAACTGCTGGTCCCATCAATAGATTTTTTTAAAGGCATATGAATGAGGCGTTCAAACTGATTGTTGTAAAAAGGTAGTTGAAGCCCGCCCCAGTAGGTTTGTAAATCACTATAGACTTAGTCATCTATCTATCCATTTACCTATATCTATTTTTAAGAGTTTTTTTGCCTTAAGGCATGGACATTCACTAGAGAGACAGAGAGACAGAAACAGTGAAAGAGAAAGTGAGGAGTCACCCCCCAGGGCAGATAGTCACATGGCAATCCCTTCTCCTCTATTTTCCTCCTAAAATCTTGGACATGCCCACACATATTCCCAGCATGATTTTTCAAGCCACCATGTCTGGGACTAGAACCACATTTGGTCATGTGGTAGTATAGCAACGTAACTGCTTCTCCATCTACTGGCACTGATACAAACTTAGTCTTTGGGTTACAGCAATGGAGCCTTGCCAGCGTTGCTCCATTTACCTGGATAGGCCATGATTAAGCAATGTTTCTCTTAAATCAGTTGTTACTAAGTGAGCTTAATATTCTTTTGTATCCTTGTTTATGTGAAGTTTGTTACTTGTATTATTTCATTCATTTATTTTTATTTCACTTCTTCGCCGAACCTAAATTTGATTTATCAGCTGAACCAAATTTAGTGCCACCATGGACCAAGTGCGATCTGGTGTCAGGGGTATAATTGATGAACAATTCCAGTCCTCTGGTGGGCTGTTCTGCAGTAGGGCATGGGTGAACAGACTGGCCATTCCAGTGCAGTCATGTGGATGAAGCAGATCCACATGCAGAGATAATGGGAAAGCAGGAAGTGGAGTGATACCTCACCTGGACACTCGACCCAAAAGGATTACAGAAGTCTTAAAAATGAAGTTTAAACTAAGATTTGGTAGGTGGAAAAGGATGAAGAAGAAGAAGCGGAGGGGGGCGGGGAGGAGGCAGCAGCTAGTAGCTTTAGAGGTAGAGAAAATAGCATTGCCAAGATCTGGGATGCAACTGAACATATATTTGTGCTGGCCATGGAATTTAAGAAGGAGAATAGCAACAGATAAATGGAAACACAGACTTCCCCGTAAATAACCACAAATCAGAGTGCATTAAAATGAATGCTATAACAGATGCACAGACCAGAAGCAATTTATGTGCGTGTGATGCATAGATTAATGCCAACTAAGGTGATCAGTGTAAATTGCTATGAGGATAAATTACTTAAGTTCAGGAAATTTTTTCAAGAGTGAAGGTATGGACTCCAAATGCTTATTACCCAAGAAACTACACAGGAGCCAAGAAGACAACTTCAGTAACCTATATCACATAAGTTATTCATGTATTATAAAGTTGGCTGGGGCCAGCAGTTGACATGGTGATTAAGGCGTTGAACATCCACATGGCCAATCACATTTGAGTGCCAGATAAGTCAGCCTGAAATTCATGCTGGGTACATGTGAGTGTGTGCCCAAGATCTCAAGAGGATAATGGAGAAGGGATTGCAGTGTGGCTGTCCTCCTAGGGGGTTGATTTCTCATTTTCCCTTTTCATGTCCTCCTCTCTCTGATAAGTGCACACACTGTTTGGCAAAAACAAAACAAAACTTAAACAAATAAAATAAATTTGGCTAATCATTGGCCTCCTGTGTTTTATTATTTGTCTGCACATATCCTTATGTATATTTCTACTTCCCCTAGTATAATAATATTAAATACAGGAAGTTTAACCATAATGTATATTCTTTATAATGGCCAATAGCCATCAAGAGATGAGTTGAAATAGACTGTAGTTAACTTTTCTGGAAAATTTCTGTACCCAAAAAGATCGAGTATTATTTCACCATAGCCTTTCCAACACAGCTAGGACTTGGGAGCCAGCAGGTGGTGCAGAGGTTAAGGTGTGGGATCCTACATGGTTGATCGCAAGGTTTTTGTACTGAACCCAGTGGTTTGAAAATCACACTGGGCCTGTGTTTATGTATGCCAAAATTCCTGAGAGGAGAATGGAGAAGGAATTATAGTGTAACATCCCCCCTGGGCGGTGATTTCTCACTTTCTCTCCCTCTCCCTCTGTCTCTGGTAAATGCCTGTACACTATAGCAAAAGCTAAAAACAAAACAAACAAACAAAAACAACGAGGACTTGGTTCAGCTGTCCATAATGTTGTACTTTGAAAGTACCATTTGGACAAATGTTATTTTTTAGGTTAATTATATTGATGTAACTTTGCATATTGTGGATTTAAATGCTGGCTAAAAGCAGAGATAACCTGGTTTTCAGCAACATTATAGGATATACCTGTCTGTTCTGGCTCCTTGGAGGACAGTCTGAAAAACACAAAAGACAAAGATTTTTAAGATTAAAACAGTACTATGATTATTCCCATTGTCCCCTAAAGATTGAGGTTTTTTTTTTTTTTTTTTTTTTTTTTTTTTTTTTTTTTTTTTTTTGAGAGGTTTTTGCTATAGGGCGCGTGCGCTCACCAGATAGACAGAGAGAGACAGAGAGATAGAAAGCAGGAAATCACCCCCCAGGGGGGATGGCCACGCCGCAATCCCTTCTCCTCCGTTCTCCTCTCGGATCTTGGGCACGCACGCACACGTGCCCGGCGTGAGTTTAAGCCACCGGGTCCGGGACTCGAACCACGGTCGACTACGTGGGAGTCCAGTGACATAGCCATTACGGTAACTGCTGGTCCCAAGATTGAGTTTTCATTCTAATTAAAATTTGTTTTAAGTTTTTTAACCTTTTATTATTCATTTAAGTATAAAAATTTTGTCTGTATTCAAGATGTACAACATCACATTTTTATGTAGATAGTAAAATAATCACAACAGTCAAGCAGATTAACTTTATCCCCTTCCTTAATTATATTTTGTGTGTGTATAATATTTGTAGGAAGCATATTTTCTAAGCATAGTTTCAGTATGCAATATATTATTATTATTTTTTAAGAGAGATTTTTGCTATAGGAAGCGTGTGCTTGCCAGAGAGACAGAGAGAGACAAAGCAAGAAATAACCCCCTCCAGGGCAGATGGCCACCTTGCAGTCTCTCTTCCATTCTCCTCTTTGGATTTTGGGCATGCATGCACATGTTACTGATATGAGTTTTGAGCCATCATATCTGGGGCTTGAATTATATGGGTGTCCAGCAACATAACCATTACACCATCTGCTGGTCCCTACAAGACAGTATTATTAACAATAGTTCCCCGGACCAGCAGTTAGCATAATGGCTGTGTCACTGGACTCCCATGTAGTCGACCACGGTTCGCGTCCCGGACCCAGTTGCTTAAAACTCATGCCAGGCACGTGTGCGTGCATGCCCAAGATCCCAAGAGGAGAATGGAGGAGAAGGGATTGCGGCTTGGCCATCCCCCCTAGGGGGTGATTTCTCGCTTTCAGTCTGTCTGTCTCTCTATGTCTGTCTAGCGAGTACACACGCGCCCTATAGCAAAAACCTCCCCCCCCAAAAAAAAAAATAGTTCCCATGTTTAAGAAAATTATGTTCAATGTAAAGATCATATTCTAATCTTTATTATTCAGGGTGTTCTTCAAAATTGAACTTAGTCTTTTTTTTTTTTTTTTTTTTTTAAATTAAGTAAATAGGATATGTGCTTCAAATTCAGGAGAGGTTTTGTTCCTGTATCTCCTGAGATTCTGTTCTGGTTCAAAACCATGGCTGAGCTTTAATCACACAAATTATTTAATGACAATGCTCAACTCTCCCATTGTCACCTGAACACTGACATTTTAAAACCCCAGGTTGAAAAGGATGCTAGAATTTATTATAGCATTTGAAGTGGTGTCATTTTAAGCATCTGGGTCCCTGTGCACAAATTTCAGAAGGAGACCTCTTGCCCTTTATTAATTGCAAAAGCGATGCCAGGGGAATAGGTATATCTCCTTTTTGTAGACCTCCCATCACTCATCTGTGAAATACAGACTGAGTGATATTTACCTATGGGCATCCATCTTAAATGATTAGTGGGAATTAAAGTAATTATTATAAATTAATGGCTCCAAGAGTTGTAAAAGGTTGAATATTATGGAGTTTCATTGTCATGGAGGCAGACAATTAAAGAAATATACATTTATGGACTGCACCATAGATCTTGTAACATTTCTAGCTGGTTTGCCTTTTATTACTTTATATGATATGATCACAGTGGTAGTCATGATTTTACAGGTGACTACTAAAATTGCAGTATTTTATGGGAAGGAAAATAATTTTTCATAAAGTTTTACATGCAGTTCAATTTGATTAGGTTCTTAATCACTGTCACCTATATTCAGCCTCTCTGAATGAGTTTGAACTAGTTTATAGCAATTGGACTTTGATCAGTAAATCTTACATCCTTAAGTGAGCTGGCATATAATTTCGTAAGAATTCTGATTTGTTGTTATCAGGGTCCAAAGCAGGAACTTTGAAAATGCATGTATTGGGGACCAACAGTTAGCGTAATGGCTATGTTTCTGGACTTCCATGTAGTCGACCGTGGTTCGCATCCCAGACCTGGTGGCTTAAACTCATGCCGGGCGCATGTGCGTGCGTGCCCAAGATCCCGAGAGGAGATGGAGGAGAAGGGATTGCGGCATGACCATCCCGCCTTGGGGGAGATTTCTCGCTTTCTGTCTCTCTGTCTCTCTCTGTCTGTCTGGAGAGCGCACGTGCCCTATAGCAAAAAAAAAACTCTCCAAAAAAAAAAAAAAAAAGAAACAAAAAGAAAATGTAAGTATTGTGTAGCACCACAGGATCACCAATTCAGTTGTAAAAAGTACCCAACTTCTAGTTAGCAAAGAAAGGTGTGGATTGTAGTTGCGATACCCTTGAAAGTGATCATGGTCTCTGGGTAGATTTGTAGGAGGCAGTTGATTTAATTTATGCCATAGGATCATGGAGAGTGAAAGATAGAAGTCAGCATCTTTGGTCACTTGGTTGCAGAAGATCGCATGGAGCTGGTGAGTTACTGTCTGCCTGGGGTTTGGCAAGCAGTTCTGGAACATTTGACTAGATCTAGTCAAACCTGCTCATAGAGATGAACCCTGGAAAAAGGAAAAATATTTTATTAAGGGAACATACCATTCAGGCTATAGAATTAAGTACATTGTTGAATATTTGAATATAAATTTTGGGGCAATTATTTTATTTTTTTAAGAGAGATTTTTGTTATAGGACATGTGTACTCAGCAGAGACACAGAGAGAGAAAGTGTAAAACCACTACCGAAATGGGATGGGAGACTCATGCCAGTGCCTCAATCCTTCTCCGTTCTCTTGGGATTTGGGGCACATGCTCACATGGGCCCTATGTGAATTTCAAGGGTACAGGATTTAAACCAACCATGTGGGAGTTAAGTGCCTTAACCACTATTCTACCTGCTGGCACTTGGGCCATCCTTAAGATAAATATGACAAATGAATTGGGGGCAGCTCTGAAATTTGGACCATATTTTTGTCTGCTACTTCAATTTTCCATTTTTCTGTCAGCAATTAGTTTTTTGGGGGGTCCAAGATGCTCATGCTTATGAAACACCAGTGGAAAATAAGGTGGTATAAATATTTTTCAGAAAGCAAGCATGGTAAAGATATAAGTCTCTTGAAGAACACTTCCAGCGAGGATATCTTGATATCATCAAAGAAGCAAACATGCATAAAATCAGCCAAGCTTATCTAAATGAGCATTGACTATTTATGGTTTAGTAAGTGGGCTCTGCGCCCTTTCTGTACTGTTTGCACACAAAATCAAACTCTGGCTTCCATACCCTTCTCACAACCTACAGTAAGACATGCAGTGCATCTTGTCATCTAGTGCCTACAAAACACATATAACTGTAGCAGCGCACTCGCAAGAAATGTCCTTACTTCATATGATGAGCACTGAAATACTCTATTCTATTATAAACTTGAATGGTAGTGGTCACCTGATAAATGATTGCAGGTCATACAGTTTGAGAGACATTGGGGCCAAGCTGAAGTGAAAGAAATACATGACACTGGCTTTTGAATTTGGATGTTCTTACCTGATATTGAAACTCGGCAATAAAGATACTGTTTGCCTAAAAACTGAGTAGGCAGTTACAATCAAAAAGCCCTTTTAATTAATCCTGTTCTTATAAGGGGCATCAAAGTCTGGAAAGTGGGTAGATGTCGAGGAATATGTAGTTATACAGAACTTGTGCTTATTGATCGGGTGGGACTTAGCACACAGCGGAATTTTCCATGCGGGACCCCAAGCTTCCTAAACACTCAGTGTCTTTTGATCACCTAGTATCGCATAAAATAATTCTTTATGCTTATTCTTATTCTTGCTTGTGTGTTATTGAGTAGGGATTGAATGAATGAATGAATGAATCTGAGAACATAAAGCACTTATTACAGAACCTCTGCCAAGACCTATGCTCAACTACAGAGCACTACAGAGGTAAATAAGACAGGATTCATAATTACTGGTTTTGGGTACCACAGCAGTGAGTGAGTATTTGTCTACAAAGTAATGAACCTAAGGTCTTCATAATGGTAGTGAAGACCAACAGCTTTCTTCTAGGTGTGGTTCTGTGTCCTGGAATAGCAGCCATAGTCCTGAAACTGAGCAGGACCTGAGTCAGTCCCTTGGTGTACCTTGCTGTAATAGTCACCCTGCTTGTGACTCGTGAGGACTTTAAGTATATGAGAGAGCTATTGTCCCCACTTTCTACCATTCCTAAAATAACTACCCTATTCCACTCCTCCTCATCTCTCTCTGGGGATTCTTTACTGTACTCTAGCAGCCTGAAATAACTGTAAAGAACCAATTCTCCTTTGAGGAAAATAGGTATCTGCCACATAGATCTCTGTGGATTGTAGAAACGGCAGATTCTGGTGATGTAGGACATTTTCTATTGGATTTTGGATTCAACTAAATGAAGAAGGAGCCAATCAACCATAAATACTACTTTTAGCTCTATGTGTAGTGTGCTCAAGCTGGCTCAAATGGGTTTGTGAGAACTGATGGTGAGATTTTCAGGAGTTTTGTGAATCTGTTACTAAGCAAAGCCATTATTAACAGTTAAGTTGTACAAATTTACAATTTACTATTAAAGTTTATGTTAAAGAAAATAATGGCTCAATGCTTATCACTTTCTAATTATTTTATTATTAGTTATATTCTCTCTCTCTCTTTTTTTTTTTTTTTTTTTTGAGAGGTTTTTGCTATCGGGCACATGCATTTACCATAAAGACAGAAAGAGAGACAGAGAAAGAGAAAGCGAGAAATCACCCTCTGGGAGGGATGGCCACACTGCAGTCTCTTCTCCTCCATTCTCCTCTCGGGATCTTGGGCATACACGCACACGCACCTGGCATGAATTTAAGCCACCGGGCCCAGGACTCAAACTGCGGTTGACTACATGGGAATCTAGCAACATAACCATTATGCCAACTGCTGGTCCCCATATTATTAGTTATATTCTCAAGGCTGTTGTATCCATATGGAAGAAATGCTACACAACATTTCTGATGAAATTAGCCACCACACATCTCTTCCCAAATAAGTGTTCAGTAACATCATCTTGGTAGCTATAAGTGAGCCATATTGGGTGTATTTACACCATGGAAATAGGTATAATTTAGAAATTACATTAAGAAATATATCTGTTTTAAATTAAGACTCTACTTTAAAAGCAGAGAGCTGGTAGATAAACATTTGTGAACATATCACTAATACCTTTTTATAATTTTTAACTTTTCTATTTTATGTGTTCGTTTGTTTTGTTTTGTTTTGCCATAGGGTACATGTGCTCTCTGGAGAAAGACAGAGAAAGGCAGCATGAGAAAAAGTGAGAAATTACCCCTCAGTGGGGATAGTCATGCCCTAATCCCTTCTCCTCCATTCTCCTGGGATTCTGAGCATGCATGCACACGTGTTCAGCATGATCTCCAAGCCACCAGGTCCAGGACTTGAACCATGGTTGGCCACATGGGAGTCCAACACCTTAACCACTATACCATCTGCTGGCCCCAGCACTGATTCCATGTTTAATACTTCAGATATTGAGATTAATAGGCACTGAGAAGGGAATAAAATTAATGAGCAATGAATTAAGCAAATAATCATAGACAATTGTGATGAGCTCCATTGCAGATACACTGGGAGACAAATGAGCTCATGCAGAGGTTCCTTAACTTTCTGTGCATGGAGTCCAAAGTGTCTGTATCAGTCAGAGTTCCTCAGAGAAACAGAACCAGTGGTATATAAGTGTATATATTTTCCACATTTTACTTATATATATTAGGTCGTTGGGAAAGTCATGGTGTATTTTTCTATTTTTCTATACAAAATGTCATGACTTTCCTGATGACTCAATATAAGGGAGAGAGATTGACTTTATGGTGCTGGTCTATGTGACATGAGATTGTGTAGTTGGTAAATCCAAAATCCACAGGCAGGCTGGCAGACTGACAATTTAGCCAGGAGTAGATGCTGCAGTCTTGTGGAAGAATTTCTCCTTACTAATTCCTCAGTTTTGGCCCATAAGGCCTTTCAACTTACTGGGTAATGCCAATAAAGATTATTGAGAGCAATCCCCTTTACTTAAAGTCAGCTGATTGTGGCTGTTTCCAAAGTACTTTACAAAATACTTTCCAAGTAATTACTTGATTGGGGTCTGACGAAATTACTGGATGCATCACTCTGGGCACATTGACACAAAACCATTATAGCATCTCAGTAATTTTTCCCTGGCACCCTAGATAAGAAAAAATACTAACCATTCTATTTAGTGTTAAATCCAAATTAGTAAGTGTTTATGTCCTAAAGAACTTAGCAACTATTTGAAAGCATAATACGTGTACACCATGATTTCTTTTCACTTGATTCTCAAATAGTCATAAATATCAGGTCATTGGGAAAGTCATGACATTTATCTACATTTTTCTATGCAAAAATGCATCATGACTTTCCTGACCACCTAGGATTTACTAATGGGTAGCTCACAACTTCTCAGACCTTAGATTCCAATTGGACACCACCCTTCACATTTCATATTCCACATTGGTTTTCACATGCTTCTAGGGAAATGGTAGTTAAGGAAAAATCCTGCTTTGCAAGGACGTGACACCAGTGAAAGAATGCAGTACAATTCAACATTGAAAATGTGAACTACCTACATACAAGAACTAAGTTGTGCAAGTTTCCTACAGATGTGAAATTTTCCTTAAAATTTAAAATTATCGGGAACCAGCAGTTAGCGTAATGGCTATGTCGCTGGACTCCCACGTAGTCGACCGCGGTTGGCATCCCGGACCCGGTGGCTTAAAACTCACACCGGGTGCATGTGCGTGCGTGCCCAAGATGCCGAGAGGAGAATGGAGGAGAAGGGATTGCGGCATGACCATCCTCCCTGGGGGGTGATTTCTCGCTTTCTGTCTCTATGTCTCTCTCTGTCTGTTTGGCAAGCGCATGCGCCCTATAGCAAAAATCTCTCAAAAAAAAAAAAAAAAAAGAAAAAAAAAATTTAAATTATCTCATGGCTCCTGTAAGTTTGCTGTGTTGCCCCAGTGAGTTTTGTCTCAGGCCAAAATGGATATATAGATGGTTTCTGCCATACATACATTTCATGTCATGGAATCATTGTTATGATTCTTCATTGTTCCTGAGATGTATAAACACAATTTTGTTGAGCTGGTTTCTGTCCACAGAGAATAAGAAAAGTCTCAGCAAGTCAAATATGCTTCTGAGATTGTTTTTTTCATTTTTAAAAATTATGGCTGGGAATATATTGTGTGCCTGTACCTGTGTGTGAATGTGTGGTGTATGTGTGTGTGTGTGTGTGTGTGTTTGTGTGTGGTTGTAGCTACATATACAAATTGCAGATTATTTTTTGTGTGAAGGCAATGCTTTTAAATGTCTGAAAGTTTTACTTGTATAAATTAAATAAGTTATGTAAATTTAAGATAAGGAGAAATATCCTCTATTTCAAACTGATCTGAATATTCACAAGTTTATTTTAGTTCTTCCATTAGAGAAGCACAAGGAAGGAGAGAGAGAAAAGAGAGAGAGAGAGAAGAGAGTCCCAGCACAGTCTTCACACCATGATCCACCCCCCCCAAGCCTCAGCCAGCCAGGATCACAGGTACCGATGCACATATGTAAAGGGAGACCAACCTTTGGGGTGTGAACCCTGAACCTCTCCCTAGGGGTCTAGTATCACAGAGTATCGTGTACCTGTTGCACCACAGCTGTAGCTGTACAAGTTTAATGATGTGATAATGCACCAGAGTCTAGGTTAGTTGAGAGAAAAAGGAAAGAGCTTCTCTCACTCCAGATCATGCTTTTTGAGAAGCTTTGCCTTCAAACACTGCCTGCTCCTTTCTCCTGCACTCCATTTCCTATGCTCAGTTGAACTACCATCTGTGCTCATCCTCACCCCCAAACAGTCAGCTTCTCTGTAATCGGAAAGTCAACCAATGGCAAAGATCAGAGACACTGGCAAAATAACTATGAAGAATCTTCTGTATTGTCTAGAGTGGTATGTTTGAAATTATTTTCATGAAACCATTGGAATGATTTAAACAATTAACTTATTGGTGGTTCCCATTCAACGGAGTTATTTTTGCAAAATGTAGGATGAAACTTGTAGAACTACAAAAATGAACATTTAAAGCCCTTATCGGGAAATTGACAACATCAAAGGATGGCAGTAATATAGGTTGTTTGAATGATAAGATCCACTGAAGTCGAACATTAATTGAATTTTCTAAAACTGTGCGAAAGTTTCAACGTTTCTGATATGGTATTTAACAACTTCACTAAACAAGAACAGCCTGTATAGATATAAAAGGATCATTTATAATAACTTTCCATACTGAAAAATATTGAAAAAGTGCTTCTTTAAAGGTTTGGAGAATTTGAACTTAAGGAAATGAACTGGAGCATATGTTCAAAAAATGTCAATTTGCTATGTTCTGTCACTTTTTGATGTCTTATATAGGAACATTATGAGACTGAGAATCGTCCAGGTCTGTTAACTCCAATCTAAATTAGCTTAGCTATCAGAAAGTCTAGCTAAAAGTTAACTTATTGTTCTAAACATTTTACTTCCTCACACCTATTTCTTTAGAGTTTTTGCTCCTATCAAATTCCTAGGCATCAGGTGAACAAAATGAATAGCTACACAAGGGCATGTATCAAGTGACAGAAGACGCTGTAGCTTGGTACCAGACATGCTAAATGACTGTGGGCATTTTGATGAACAGAGAACTTGGATAAAGACCTCTTGCCAGAGGAGCAGATCTAAAACAAATAGTGCACTCTTATCAAGTGGAATTTGGTGACTCAGAAAGCAGTGCTCTGTTTTGTGCGACCTTGTTATCTTCTTTCTGCTTTTTACTTTTGTATTCCTATCTACCTCTTAGAAAGGCAAAGTGGTCATTTTCCTTCACTCTCCAAAGCTCTACAAAAGCTAAGAGTTTGGTTAGACGTAGCCTGTGAAATGTGACTCCTTCTGAGCACCTCATTTCTGTTGTTTGTTTGCAATGTGCATTCTGAGCTCCCTGAGTGTCACCTCTAAGGGCATAAAGTGTGCAGTGGCAGTCCTGCAGACACTGGCCTGGATGGTTAATGAGCTCCTCCTGTCCACCACTCTTTCCCACCATGCCACTCACCAAGGCTATTCCTGGCAGTTTTCAGACTCAAGGCCCTCCCTGAAGGGCATCGGATCTGGCAGAATCATATTTCTGCTGTCACCTCAGCATCCTGGAGTGAAAATGAACATCTGGGCAGGCATTGGGAAAAGACATTGCTAAGAACAACATGTAGCTAAAAGGGGCACCGGGAGGGAGGAACAGTCACATTTCTTCTTTCCTGGAAGACAGATGACAATTCATGGTCTGAGTTCACAGCCCTGAGCTCATTGCACAACTTCCTGGTGGATTCCGTGTTTCCATATCTACAGTTTCCCTTAGGTATTTTAGAGCTGGTAAAAGGCCCTGTAAAAATGCAGGGACCGAGGGATTTCCCTGGCATGAGCTTCAGGTGCCCTAAGAAGGCACCAAGCTGTACCATTCCAATGACATGACCCTGAATCTGACCTTGCTGAACATGAATCGACCATAATGATTTGCACATAGAAGGTTTCAATAAATGTTTGATGAGTGAGAATACAGTTATCATAGCTTCCATTCCACACTTTCTGCATTAGTTGTTTCTTATCCCGATCTTTATTATTAGTTGGTTAAATGTGTCTGGCTTCTCTCTAGTTTACCTAAATGTTGTACCTAATTATATATTAGACATATTTTAGAAACCCTACAGCAATTTGAGAAAGATGTATGAGTAATAAACTCTTAAAAGACAATACTTTCTTCTTCACAAGTTATAACTTTGGAATCATCTCATTATTATATCAAATACTCAAGTGTCAGGACATATTTAAGCTGAGCAAGATTTCATACTTTTGCAATTTGGAGAAATTGGAAGTGGAAGGGTTGGAGCTAGTTTCTTCACATAGCAAGGGAGCTGTAGTGTGTATGATATAACAGAGTAAACATTTCAGGCATTGCAGGCCATATGGTCTCTGACATAACCGCTCTGCATTCTAATACTAAAGCAGACAATATGTAAATCAATGGGAGTGGTGGTGTTCTGATAAAACTTTATTTATGGATGCAAACTTGAATTTCATAAAACTGTTACATATGACAAAAAAAAATTATATATATATATATATATATTTTAGATTTTTTTTCCTTTCAACTGTAAGTCCTACAATAACTGGCTGATCTGATTCAGAGGCCATGGTCTGGTGACCTCTCTGGTAGAAAACACAACAAAGAAATGTCCATTTCTCAAGATTTTGTACATCAGAGCTGTATTGTGTTTCTGAATCATTAAAATTGAGTTTATAAAAAAATGCATGTGAGTTTTAGTGAAAAATGGACCAAAAGGAAATACATATTTTATGTCCTGAAGGCAATATTTATATTTAGAATTTTTTTAGAAGAAATCACATAGATTATATTCATGAAATTAGATCTGATGAGACACATTATAATTTCTAACCACTCCCAGATAATCAACCAGTGTTTTATATCAAGTAATAGTTAAAAGAAAGGAAATGGCTATTTTAGATTTTTATTGGGATAATTTTAAACTAGAATTATTTCATGAAATGTGTTTGCACAGGCATAGAGTTATGGAGGTATTTGTAAGAGGCAACCTTACAGATTCATTGCATTATTAGTCTGTTCATAGAACTGGAAATATTCTCAAGGAGTCAATTAATTTTTCCTTTGTTATATGGATCCCTGGCAGGGTCAAATCTAGAAAGATGGCAAGACAGAAATAGATAAGCATGGAGAGAGAAAGTAGAGAGGTAGAGAGATCATTTAAATGGATGGCATTAATTCACATGGCCAACATATGCCTCAGGCCATGAATAAAATTAAACCATAATCAGTCAATTTTTGCTGTCTAAACTTCCTGAAAGTGATTGAAAATGAAAAGCAGCATTCACGTAGTCAACTGGAAAGTGTAAAGGCTTTTATGTACACTCTAAGAAAGAAATGAACAAATTCATTGAGAGCCACAGTAATACATGGACCAGAGTAGAGTTAAAGGAAACTGACAAAATTACTTACTATCTGGATGATATTCACTAAACTCAATGAAGGTAGTATGCTTCCTTCAGAAAATATTTTCACTTTGTACACTGCTTTTATCATCTATTTTCCACAAAAAATGAAAATCCATTGAATGTCCTATTTTAAAATACTCATATACCCATAAAAAAAGAGAAAATGATCAGAGTCTTTATTTAAATATTTGGATTGGGAAAAACTATGCATAACAATATAGAAGTCATTAGAACACCAGGAAATTTTGCTTCTGGATAGTTTGTCTTTTCATTCTCAGTTAGACTTAGTATTTTATAACAGAAACTTAGTGATCTGCAGACAATATGCTTTTGAGAAAGTCATAGTTTCCTTCCCAGGATCTTAAGCTCCAGAGCAAGCCATTTCAACCAAGTGTACAGAGCAGATTCAATTTGGGAAAGATTTCACAATCGCCATTGTTCTGTCCTTCCCCATTTTAGCATTGTTAAAGCTTTCAAGCCAGACATGACCAGGAACATACCTGTAGAAGAACAGTATTGTTTATCACTGATAAAAGGTAGAAGAAAACGCCGTAGAAAGAATCCCATAGAAACCATGGGGTTTCTCAGAAAGAAGAGTTTAGAAAGAAATCTATTACAGGATTTGGGTTTTAGTTGCGTAGTTTGGGAACAGTTCCAAACGTCCAGGGGTTCACCCTAGATTGGGCACTGTGAGAAAACAGAAGTAATTGGTAACAAGGTAATTCTATAATAAGATATCTCTGCATATTATTCCAACAAGATGGGAGACAGGTGCAAAGATAAATCGTAAGATGGCAAAGAAGTACCAATCTTCATCTTGGCTAACAGCAGAGATGTTTGGTACTTTTTAAATGGCACATTGACCTTGTTTTCTGTGCTTAGACAAAACTATGAAGTGGCTTTGTTTGCTCTCATTTTATCATGGTCTTAGAGTAATCTTGTCTGAGGTTGGTATCCGATGAGGCTGTTTGTATATAGAAGGAGAATGTGAGTGCCACCCTGACTTCAGAATGTCAGGGCAGCTGGTTTTTTCTTTCTTCATATCTAACACATGTTCTCCTATCGATTGGTAACAAAGCTATAGTGACTACTAATTTTTAATGACCTACTCCCAAGTTTTTATTACAGAATATTTTAATCATACAAATAAAGATAGTATAATAAGATCTACATATGTATTTAAGAGCTTTAAAGGTAAAAGATTATAAATGAAGGTACTTGAGCATTTCTCTGAAGCCCTAACCTTTCCTGGGAAAGAAATAGTAATCTAAATTTGATACTGTCATTGTCAAAATGATGCATATTCTTTTATATAACATATATATATGTATTATATACATATATATACATATATATATATACACACACACGTATATATGTAATTTTTAAAAAGTTGTCAAAGGGCATATGTGCATTCTAGAGAGCGAGAATGAGAGTGACGGGAAGTAAGAAAGCATTCCCCCAATGGAGAATGGTCATGCCATAATCTCTTTCCCATTCTCCACCTGGTATCTTTGGCATCCAAGCATACATGCTTGCAGTGTTTCTTAACCCACTGGGTCATGGACTCGAATCACAAGGTCAGCCATGGGGATCCTGCTGCCTTAATCATTATGTTACCAGCTGGCTCAGGATAAAATTTTTATGGTCATTTTTCCAGTAATTACATGAGATCTCACTTTAATATATACTTGTGATCATTCTTTTTTTTTTTTTTTTTTCTGGTGTTTTAAGTCAGAGTTTAAATATCTAACTACATGAGGAGTCTTAAGACACCCTATACTTCACACAGGGTCACAGGACATATTTTTTGTAAGCACTATTCAACATTATAAATGGATTTTAATCACAGTATCAAGGACTTTGTTGATTTGATTTTCAATGCCCTACAGTGACTTTATTTGCAGGGGCCATTTGTTGGTTTTATTTAGCAAGATGTTGGGTGGATTTTCTTTCTTCTCTCTGATAAACATTTTTGACACTAACTGAGCTGCATAAATTGGAAATTCACATTTTACACAATAACAGACCATTTTAATTTCATAAAGTGAAGGATTGGCTTCTACTTGCAAATAGCACCAAAGAAAGCAATATTGTCAAAAGAAGTCGCCTCATATATCAAGAGAGAAATCTGGTGAATTAAATATAAGACTTCATTCCTTTTATTCTACATCTCCACATAATGTGAGCATTAATTAAACCCATCAGTGGCTTCCTCCTTTTAGAACATTTTCAGTCTAACACAAAATCTCAACTGAAAGAACGTATGGCTCACAGACCTGCCATTAAAAACCTTCGCTTTAACCTAGAGAAAAGCAGATGCACTCCCCAGACTGAGCTGCACAAAAACAACACAGCCACAACAAGCCATTTCCATCTTTCCTGCCCCCCTTGTCTGGCAGGCAATGGAGATGCAACTAAATGCCTTTTGTTTACTTAAAGTTTCCAAAAACAAGGACACTTACAATGGTACTGCATCTTTGGTCATCTGTTGTTACTTGGTACGTTTCCAATTAGAGTAGTTAATAATCCATGGCATCATGGGGGTTTTAACACACCTTCACTTACGTAATGGGGGATAGAAACTAAATATCAAGTTCTACTTAAGTCCACCACATGTCCTGAATATTGAGTGCACTGATGTTCTGAGGCTCAGAGATGGTTCCCAGGGATGGCTGGAGGAGGAGTTGAGACATGGTGTACCCCAGTATTTGAGTGTCACGTTAGAGAAGCCAATTCTCTAAAATTTCCCAAAAGATTTTCTTATTTCATACTGACTTTTAACTCCTCATTGCAGGGGAACACTTAAGAATCTGCCCTCAGGAATATACGTGCTGCACCACAGAAATGGAAGACAAGTTAAGCCAACAGAGCAAATTGGAGTTTGAAAACCTTGTAGAAGAGACAAGCCATTTTGTACGCACCACTTTTGTGTCCAGGCACAAGAAATTTGATGGTAAGTGAAACTCTTTCCACTTCACTGTGTTGTAGGTGTGCTTTTCTATGACAGTCTTGATATTAGGGGGAAAAAATTTTTTTAAGAGTGGAGTGTTCCTTTCTTTCTTAAACATTCAAAACATTGTCTATATTTAGAGAAAGCATGAGCTTTCTTGACACTATGTTATTTTTATAGTAATATGTTGGAAAAAACCTGAGTTAACAAAGAGCTTCTGCATTTGTACTTTGCCTGTGAGATTGATTCTGTGAGACATGGCTCATTTTTTTCATTATTAGAGTGATTCTAATTCATGTTTTGTTACGTAGTATCTTGTCTTCAGTCTTCATATGGGGATTTGCTTTTTCAAGATTGTGTCATTTAAAATTATCTGAAATATAACATCACTTTTAAGAGGACAGGCTTGTTTTAAGAGCTGAGTACATGGACTACCTTTCATAGAGTTTGTCGTTGCAATAATGTAGCATGCTTTACACTGTAGTTGTAGCGTGTCTACAAAAGGCTTAGATGCTCTGATTTCCTAGTGATCAGTAATCAACTTTATTTTCATATTCTATTTTTAAAATAAGCATTTTCATATTAGAAAACAAAGAGTAAAAGCAAGTGTTATGAAGATTTTAGCAGTAAATTTTCTTACCATTGCTTCAACCAATATTTTATTTTTAAAAATGTCAGCAATGATCATAATGAAGTTAATATTTTTGGGTGATGTGTAGTCTTTAGTGCTCTAAGAATTGAGTGTAACTTACTATGATTCCTTAAAAACAAGACTTGCAAATCGTGACAAGCCTTCCTTATGCCTAAGGCAACAGAAAACTCATTATCTTCACCCTCTGTGGTCAATACATAACAGAGCCAGTTTAGAAAATGTTTGCCAAAGTTTTATTGTTCTTTTTTATTTTCTGTGTGGTAGGTGAAATGTTTCACTTCATCACTGCTTTAAGCTTTTAGAGCAACACGGGTTTTTTTTTTCAGATCAGTTCTCTAAGACAGGCCCAACTGGCGTGTTCAGAATTCATGTTGATATGACACTTTCCATGTAAATAATTGGGACTTCATCTTTTCTGCATGTTTCACTATCTCGGTACTTTTCCTCACCTCTTATTCTGTGTATAATTTTGCATGTGGATAGATATGAAAATAATTCCTTACTCAGCAGCGATGCCTTGGAGGTTGTTTCCTTGAATGCAACTAGGGAGTATTTAGGGGTTGCCCTTGATTGACAGATTACAAATCCAGTGATATTCAGGAGCCCCTGATGGGGCTGTGTGTTTGGGGAACTGCAGTCTATCACTTCAAATTGAGGCAAATTGAGACATCTTGTCATTTGTTACAGAAATCAGGTGAAAGCTATCTGCCACCACTCACTTTTACCCGTGCTGTGGAAAAGAACTCTAGTGCCTTTATAAAGCTGTACTCCAAAATGATGTTGGAATGTTTCCAAGGCAGTATTCATGGTAATTAATGTGTATCACTTTTATGAACAATATTAAATGTTAAGTAGCTTTATGGAGAGTTGATGTTTTTAAACAAATAAAGCTGTTTTCTAGGACTGAAACAAATACTTCTGGTATTATATCAATAACTTAATATCTTTGGTTCTATTATTCTTAATCTCACATCTCATTTGTCTTAATTTTTTTAAAAAAGAAGAAAAACAACTATTCTCTCCCTTCCTCTTTTTTCAAAAGCATGCTTAAGTCACCCTAATATACCTAGGGGTGTGATGTCAATCAATTTGACAGGACATTGATTTTACTAAGATTAGATCTGACATAGGGAATGATGAATTCCCTACTAACTGTTCATTTCATTGCTATTGTATTAGGCTGTGATGGGAGAGAAATTAAGATTTTTTTTTCAAGGAAGCTTTCATCAGAATTAAAAAAATAATCTAAGTGGAGTCCTGATAAACTCAGTTCCTAAAGAGCTAAAAAAAAATCAGTTAAGAAATCATGATTATAGTTTCTGTCCTTTCTTGAGCAACTTCGTGAAGGTCAGTTATGCAGTCGTATGATTTATCTTTTTATACCTTGAAGGTGATCCTGATATATCATACTTCATAAATGATGGCCCATTCATGTAGGGTGGTTTTCTATATTTTTCCTTGACTTTTCTTTAAAACATTTTCTCATGACATTTACTGATGACCATCAGTTGTGTGAGCACTGAAGACCCATCTAGAATTAGATGTGGAATTTTATACTCTGAGTTTTATTTTTCCATATAAAACCAATGATGCTATGAAGGACTTGGTAAAAGTAGCTTCCTATTTGGTGAGTCATTTTGCATTAATGCTGGAATCTCTTGATCAGAAGTGGCCATTTCGAAGTTCCCATTTTCTCAGCGGTCATGATTTGTCATTTGGCCTTGCGTGTTTTTGTTGGCTGTATGTTCTTTAATATATGAAAATCCCTATTGAGTTAAAATTAGAATGTGACAACCTTCCTTCCTAGTTCTTTGTGTATAGAAATTATTTAAATTGCTCCCAATATATGTGGTCCAGTCCAAACTGTATTTTAAGGGACTAATTTTAATCATTGTTATTAATTAGTCTTAGGGCCAGCAGGTGACATAGTGATTGAGGTGCTGGGTCCTACATGGTTGACTGCTATTCACGTTCTGGACCTGGAAGCTTGGAACTCAAGCCAGGTGCATGTACGTGCATGCCCAAACTTCCAAGAGGAGAATAGAGGAGAGAGATTGCATCATGGGCATCTCTCGCCCCCTGGGGGGTGATTTCTTGCTTTTTGTCCCTCTCTGTCTGTCTCTCTAGGCAGCACACATGTCCTTTAGCGAGGTAAGACACTTGTGGAACATAGATAAGGTTTATTATCTGTTGACAAGGATGTGTATGGTGGTCTCAACTGGGCTGGACTGAGGTGTATCTCATGCTGGATAAAGTCTCTTCACAATCTAAATGATGTATAGTGATTTAATGTATGAATAATGATTAAAAAATAAATAATCATTTTAAAAAATAAAATAAAAATATAAAAATAATTAGTCTATAGTTGATGCTTTCCTTATTATATTAGGAATGTTATGATTCCATTACGTTTCCATTCTGTAGCAATAGTGATTGATTATTTTGAAATTTGAAATTCTGACACACTTGACATAAAACCGCATTTTATTTATTGTCATACTCCTTCCCTGCTCTTAATTAATATTTGGAATAGTATTTAGAAGGTAAACACTGTATAAAATTACAAATGCTCATTGGATGGTAGTAAGCTAAGTCTGAACTAATACAAATTCTTCCCTAACTTTTCTAAACTGCTAAGCTTTCCTTTAATACCCTCATTAGTCCTAATGTGTGTTAGAGACAATGCATTGAAAAAGTATGTTAGGATCGATTGCATACATTTTATCCTTTGGCAGAGAATTTTATTACAGCTGGAGAGGATTTTTTGATTTAGTTCTTTTACACATGGAATTGAACTGTTACGATGAACATATGTATAATAGAGGTTTATATTCTTTGCACTGGTACATCTCCAAGAATCTCACAAAGTGTATTTGTTTTTTCTCTCTTTTCTGGCCAAATCCCCACCTCTGGCCTATTACACACCTCTTCACTCTTTGGACTGTGTAATAGGCTGGGACCTAATGAGTATGAAGCTTCAGATCTAGGTAGAGATGCCCTCACCATGGTCTGTGACCAAGCCAATTTTTCTGTTACCTCCCCGCCCCCCCCCCCCCCCCCCCCACACACACACCCAGAGGTAGACATTGTGGATGCAGATCTAGCCAAGTACACTTGGCCGAATGATCACATCACTCCCATACTTTTCCCTGTACTCACCTCTGCAAAATAACCCAGCCAACCAGAAGTACATAGACAAATAAACAAACAGAGGGGAGGCATCTTGTGCACCTACTTGTAGTCTTAGCATTTTTTGGGTTTGGTGATTATCAGTTTGTCAAACTGGCATTTTTAAGTCCCCACTACTATCATGCTTGTAAGTGGCTCATTTGTTGAGATCTTATGAAGTGGAGAGCAACCAAACATGTTGACAGTAGTGATAGCAATACTAGGTGATACTTGCCCTTGCTCCTCACCCTTCACAGATGTTAGCTGTTTTTCAGAGGGACATTGCCGTGCAAAGCCACACATTTTGGTGGCAGAGTCCCGGTTCTCTCGCAGACTGAGCACTCCTGCCTTGCTGCTCTCAGTCACCTCTACCCTTCCATGTCTGCAACACTTTCCAGTTACCAAATGTGCTGGGGTTTCATGGTGGGTGCCATCTATGCCCCTGTGTCCCTCTGTCTGCCTTGTGCCAGTTCGTATGGAGAGGAAATGGAAATAACTGTCAGAGAGAAGTGAAAGGAGATAGTTTTTAATTCTCAAAAAAGAAAATTACCCATCTAAATATAGTCCCGACCCCAAGGAAGCTGGAGCCTGGAGAGTGAAAATAACTTGCCAAGTTTCCACTAAGGATGATGAAGCCAAACTGTAACCTAATACTAAAACCTTATAAATAGCAATGTTATAGGAAGTTGATAATTGGTTGGGATTCTGAGCTTTTATTGGTTTTGAGTGGATACGGTGAAAACCTATTGATATTTGTTTAAGGCATTAGCAATACTGGTGGGGGAAGAATCTAGCCACTTTTGTAGAAGGCCGGAACAATATTGCATTGGAATTTTCCCCTAAATTAAAGGCGAAGTGGGTATTTTTTGCCTGTTATTTACTCAGTGTGTTTCACTAAGCCTAGTGGTTTCTTGCTTGATAGAAACACTGGGCCCTATTCTCCAAGAATATCTATGGAGTATGGATTATTCAAAGACTGGAAAATGTACTTGAAGGGATACTTTCTTTTGGTTAGTTTTTCCTTGGGAATGATTTGAGCTGAAATTTATTCACATTCAGAGTTCTCTATGAGGTTTATTGTTTAGTATGTTCTTCTTGGTTTTATTATTTTACCTTCCTGGGTTTTATTTATGTATTTTAATGATATACATTTGTCCAGAGATTTTGGCAGCAAGAGCATTTTTAAAAGCAAAATAAAAAAAATCCAACAGTAATTTCCATCCTCATCATGAAGTACTTATTCTATAGTAACACTCTCAGAATACCCATCGTCCCAAATATGTAAATAACTTATATACAGCAGCATAATAACTTTATGCTGCAAATCTGCTTGTGTTTCTTTTAAAATATCATTTCTCACATATATACTGTAGAGGTGACAATAATGTAGTGATTTCTTTAAAATATGGCCTAATTTTCTCACAGAATGCACTTATTTGAAAAGGAAACAACCTGAAGTCTATTTCCATGTGGTGGTAGAATCTTCCATATTTTCTGTCACATGGGTGATATTTGTGTGTATGTGAGATTTCAATTTGAATATATGTATTCAGAACTTGCTATACCAAAAGCATACAAGCAAGTTTGCACTCAATAAAAAGTATAGCCACTGCCTGTCAAAGAGTTTTGCCTGGTTGGAGAATCCCAAGTATAAAACTAACACTTAAAAAGGTAAAATTGGGACCAGCTCCATAGAATTGTGCTGAGGGGACCCAGATACCATAAGCTGACCCATGGTTTGAATTCTGGCCCTTCTGGCTTGAAAAACCCTCTAGACACATGTTTGTGTGTGCCCACAATCCTGACAGAATGGGGAAATGGAGGAGAAAGGGTTGTGGAGTGGCCCTATCCCATTGGGAGGTGCTTTCTCTTTCTGTCTATCTCTTCATGTGTTTCTCTCTGGTGAGCACATATGTCTTATAACAATTTTTAGAAAAGAGAAGACAGGAAAACAAAAGAAATGATGAGGTCAACAGGTGGCATAGTGGTTAAGGGGCTGGACTTCCATGTGGTTTACTATGGTTCAAGTCCTAGACCCTGTGGTGTGAAACTCATGCTGGGTGCCTGTGCATTTGAGCCCCAAATCTCAAGAAGACAGTGGAGGAGAAGGGATTATTGTGTGGCCATCCCCCTGGAAGGTAATTTCTTGCTTTCTATGTCTCTGTCTCTCCAGTGGATGTACACACTCTGTACCAAAAATATCTGAAAAAGAAAGAAAGAAAGATAAATAAATAAAAGGCAGAACTGGTTGTATCCTAAAGTAGAAGTCCATGGGAAGCAGAAGGGAAGCAGTGGATATTATATTTAAAAGCATCAGAGAAGCCTTGGGAGAGCTGGCATGCTAATGTCCTTAAAAAATGTCTCAAGATCATGATAATTAAAGAAGTGGAAGGAGGAGACAAAGGGCACCAGAAATTTTGTGTCCATGTCCAGGAAATCTTTGAGATATGTTGTGAGCATATTTCTATTGGTTATTTTCCTAACAATGTTAATTGGTCAACATTTAGCTCGTATCTATTATATAGATATTCTATTGAAACTTTAATCTTCATTATCAGCTTGTTATCATTTTGTAACAAAAAACCCACAAAATTTCATGACATAAACAAGAAGTGTTTATTGTTTTCCTAC